>JAMKCH010000941.1:0-123256 GCA_023653785.1 Ophioderma brevispina | reverse complement strand
AGTTTTTAGCTAATCAAAGACTCTAGATTCTTATGTGTTTTTTAATAAAGACGTACATGAAAAACCCAAAATCAATAAAAGGAAGGAGTGGTCTTGAGGTGTTTTCACATGCCTAGATTGAATGTTCCCTATTTCAGAGTTTTTATGAGCTTCTTTTTACCTAGATTCCCTATCACTGACTTGAGATGAAAGGAACATAGGCCTACTGTCAGATGAATGGTCTTTATCTGTGTATACATACTTTTTGTACATCTAAGTCATGCCTTAAAAATTGTAGACTAGATACCTGGACTGGTTGCTAATTAGTTTTGCTTCTTTCGAAATGACATACAGTTCATTTAAAAATGTCAAATCTCAAACACCCCTAATAGGGGTTAGTGGGGAAAACGATCGGTGACGTTCCGAATAATGGAATTCCTTTATTCCGAAGAGTGAAGGAACATATCTGGCCATGGAATGCGAGTCACCTTTCGGATTATTAAAAAAAAGTTGATCCTGATCATTGTAGGTAGTTGTTTAGTCGGTTGTTCTTTTCAGAACTGACATGAGTCAACACTTTCCCACTAGATGGTCGGCATGCCTCAGGGGCAAACTAGGACTCAATTATATTATGTTCTCAGCCTTCTTGAACAAATGGTAATGGGGTGTCCTTAATATTGACTCAACATTGTAAACCTATGATCTATCCTTATATTATCCCATAAACCACTCAAATCTAGTAGGCAGTGTATGTGCCACAGGTAGGTACGGTGATGGCAGATTAGTTGATTATGGCATTGAGGAATGTTTTCTGTTGGGCAATATAAGGCATATAAGACCATGCATGGGTGGGCATTCACTTCAGCTGAAGATGTAGTCAAGTATTACATTGCTGCACATGACCTTGAATGAAGACAATTCAATTATGTATGGGACCACGTCACTGTCACTTCCCAAACAGTGATCTTTTCAGGCTTTCGAAGATCACAAGAAGCTCCTTAACAGCACCTATTGCTAAAAACAGTTACGGTCTCAAAAGCAGACATTCCAATGCGATTCACACCATTACTCAGACGTTTAAGAAACCGGTAATTCCAGCCCCCTGCAAATAGGTTTTTTTTGTGACTCTCGCCTAAGTATACCACTAAAACTGATGAATGGCGATATCCTTGGTTACAAATCATGTTGCTATCAATATTAAGTATAAAATCTGTAGGAATATTAAAAAAGATTGTCATTGATATGTTATTTTATGATCCGACAAACAATTTTACCGTACTCTTACAGGGCACACCTGACTGAAAAAGTGCTGTGACCACGTCCATGTCCCACTGGTGCATGCTAGTCTTCACGGTCAAGCTCCGAAAATTTTGGGGATAACTTAACCCTAATTCATGATTGATTCGTTAGAATAGATGGAGCTTTCAAGCAGAATGTTTAGCTTTAAGGGGCCTGAGATGTTCCATTGAGGAGAAAATGACGTTTTTATCTCGCCCAGTTTGTACAGGAACGAATGGGAGCAGTATTTGGTGGTGTGAAACGCATCAGTGAGATCAATGAGCTGTGAATTAATTCTTTAGAGCTCATCTCAGTTTAGAGCTAACAGTAATCTTCGTTTTGGATCATATGAAGACTAAAGGGAAGTTGGCGCTTACTTTGACAACTGTAAGCCAATGTAGGCCCTCATTTTAATATCTTTAAATGTAGAAAAGTGATTGAAAACAATTTTTAAGTGTAAGGTTTTAAGCACTTTAGTTTCAAATGCATAAATTACATAGGACAGGCGGTTTATTATAACGGTTTCATAAGCATCCAATATATTCCCTATATAAAAGAGAATACACTGTACAAGTCTTCCGAATTCGGCACACCCTAATGCAAAACTTTCAGAGGGTAAATTTGCAGGGGGTCACCCACCTCAAATTTATTTTTTCATTGTTATATTCGTGTGTTCAGTGTGTCCACTACAATTTTTTCAGGGGGGCCCCAGAAATTTTGAATTATCCCCACCCCCCCTAAGCCAACAATAGAACAAATGTGTGGAATATGTGCACCAGCAGCAGGTGTATGCATTGTTTCGCCATATTGTACAAGAGGTCCCAAACCAACTTCCTGTTTTCACTCGACGACCATTCAACTGTGGCGGCAGCCCGCTATCCTTGTAGAGGTCAGTGGGTTTTTTAAAAACCCCAAACACCATTTCACATCATTTTAGACCAACTTAGGTATGTAGTTGACATTTCACAACAATAATCACAATTATTTTAATAAGATCAATGTATTTTAGACCTCCCATCAGGACATTTTCCAGAGTGTTTTTCCACCAGCTATGGATGTCACAATAACATCGCGCTTTCATTGCCTTCGTGTACAGAAATAACGAAAGTTGGCGTGACCCTCCTGATTGACTGGTGTTTTGAAGAATTGATGAAACGTACATTGGCTGTAATGGCATTTTATCTTTGTGAAATTTTTGGAAGGCAGCACATTCCAATGAAACAGATGCTTTGGTGTTAGATCTCTGAGTCTTAACAGCCTGTTTTTTATTTATATTGACTTTTAATAATTTACGCAGATGCCGGCCATTTTGATTTGATAGGGGCGTGACAGAGGAGCAAGTACATCTAAACAATAGCATAACGAATGAATCAACCTTAGAGATTGCAATATATGCTCTCTTTTTAACTTTGTGATTGGCTAGTAACTAACATGATAGTAATAAAACTCAAACAACATGTCTATGGTCATCGCCAAGAAGGCATTTTTGTAATTGGGAAAATCCTTATTCGTAGTCCTTTTTCGTATAAGTCCATCCATATTTTCTGTGGTATGTATATTTCATTTTGATTAGACACTCATAGATTCCCTACCCTTTTATTTGGTGCACAAATAACTTAAAATGAAAACAAAGGTGATTTGTATATGCTATATTTCAATTAAAACAAAAAACATACTGATTTCGTATATACGAAATTAGAAATTTCACAATTTTTGTACCAAAGCTGGACCCCGTTCTAAGCTTGAATCCTTTCAGACGGGATATTTTTGATATAAAGCGTTACACCAGTGCCAAATCAAAGTTTTCAACAATTTGTTTTTCGGACAACCTGTTTATTTAACATCTTTCGTTCCACCTTTAAATTACAATCCGGGATATCCTGTTTCTAATAGAGTCTTTCACCTCACTCATGCATAACATATAAAAAAAATTTTTTAGGTTTTTTCTTTTTTTAATTTATCAATTTAATTTAATACCCGACCTCAAAGTACGTACTTGTGCTATTCAAAGTGTGGACCATACTTTCTGCATATATCCAACATGCATGTCCGTTCTTAGATTTAGAAATTCCGCAGAAATTTGCAATGGACTTTGCCATTCCCCGCAGATAGCCGCAATCCGAAGGTTGAGACCTGTAATTCACACAAAATGCCTCTTATGACAAATACGTAATTTGAGCATTACCCATTCGCAAGTATAGTTTACCTATAGACAATTTAAAAAATCTCAAATTTGCAAATTAGGGTCGCTCTTCAAAAAAAGGAAGGTGTTGTTTTTGCTTTAAAATAAAAAGGCATCACCATTTTTTTGATGGTGCCTGAAAGTTTGGTGGTTGTTATCGATTTTTCGTGAACCGCGGCCAATATATGTATAGTGTCATTTTAAAATCAAAAAAAAAAAGAACGAAAAATAGACCTCCTTATTTTTTCAGAGGCAACTGCTACGAAAATAATAGATAATTTTAAGTGGCCTTACAAAGACTGAACCCCCCGTAACGCTACTCTATATTAGAGCGAGGATAAAGTAGAAGATTTTGCCAGTCTGCATTGCTGACAGGTTTTTGACTACGGGATGATGATAAGTCCCAAGGCCAAGTACTTTGGGAATACGCGACCCACAATTCATGAGCAAGGTATACCGTATCTTTAAAAGACTTTTAAAATAAAATCCAGCGGATACTAAAGCCCGCCTAAGACTTCGGCCCAATCTCATCCAATATATTCGGCTCAAGAAATGCTTCGCTGAACTGAAGAACGCGCTTTCTCTGTTCCTTGAAACTATCGTCCATCTGGTCATCTTACAATTCCGATCTACATCCCTTTTCTCATTGTTGATCGATGTATTCCCTCAAACCGGAATTATACTTCTATGCAGATGAATCCACACTTTGGATTGCATCATTCAGAGCCTCAGATTACAGTAATGCAGTGGCAGTTATATGAACAAGCATCTTGACTGCATGAGAGCCAAGACAGACAAGTTGAAAGTAACATTTGAAGCAGCTTGGTGAGAATTCCATCGAATCTGAACCTTTAAGAAGGGATTCAAACCACAGGAGTTTATGAAGCCAATGCTTGTATAAAGCTTAACATTGCCAGCCCACATCCCTGAAGGCAAATAGCTGTTGTTGCAATGTGCAAAATGCAGACGAGTCAGTGCCCAGCAGACCTACAATGTTGCTACAACCTGCTCCAGTATGTCTATAAATGATAAGGCCATTTCCTTGTCAGAGGCTATAGAACCCACTGCTTGGACAGACGTTCACCACTTTTACATTTTGGAAACCTCTTCCAGACTCTGTTGCTAACATTACGTATACTCTGTCAAGTGCCGTATGCTTGGATTTCTTCTGACAACATCATAACCAAAAGTGGTAGACTGGCGGTCCAATTTCATAATATTCCATACTCCTCTAAAACTCTATATCTTCAAACCTAAAGGTGCTAAAAACTCTTGCGGAACCCGAAGCCTCACTTCGACCCATATCTTATTTAAACTAGTTCTCTTTAAGGGATGCTCCGCTGAACTGCCAAACGCTCTTTGTCTGCTGTTTATTTTCGCATGTGTACCCATCACTACCACGCATTTGGCTCATTCTTTGGCCCACTTCTATCATCAATTCTTATTGGTAACCTATCGTCAAGGTGTGCAGCAACTATACAGTCTCAGATGAGAGTGATACGGTTTGCCAATGAATTGATGGACTGCATGAGAGCCAAGTTAGTCAAGTGGAAAGTCATATTTCAAGCAGCTATAAGGTGTAAGGCCGTGGAATTATTACGAAATAAACCCTTAAGAAGCTTAGCATTACATATCATAGGGGGTTAATGAAGCCACTTCTTGAAGAGTAACGAGGACATTTCCAGAAAGAAGCGCCCCCATTTTTTTTTTGCATATTTAGAATTCTTAGTTGCTTACCAATGTATTAGATCACACCTGAAGTAAATAAGCCCAATACGCCGTCTTTATGTTATAAGATGATGATTTAGTATTTTCTGTCGTGCACGACAGAAATTCAAAGCATGGTTACCATGGGACGATTACGATAGCAGGCAAGTGCAAACACAAGATTTGCGGTTTTCTTTTGTACTTGTTTGTACAATAAACTTTCGAAGTGTTGGTAGGTGGTCTACAATAGATCCAGTGCAATATGTCTAAAATGTAAATGATAATGTCATCTCCTTGTCAGAGGCTAGGATCAATTGCTTGGACAGACGCTTCACTCATACCACATTCCCATTTGGATTCCTCTTTCAGACTCTGTTGGTAAAACTACGCATGCAGGAACACAAGTCCTTCAAGTTTCCTGTGCATGGATTCCGTCTGACAATATCATAACCAGCAGTGGTAGACTGGTGGTCCTATGTCATAATGTTCCATACTTCTCTACAACTCTATATCTTCAATCCTAAGGATGCTAAACACTCTTGCGGAACCCAAAGCCTCACTTCGGCCATATCTTATTTAAATTCTCTTAAGGAATGCTCCGTTGAATTGACAAACGATCTTTGTCTGCTCTTTATTTCTGGATGTGCATCCATCAACGCCGCGTTACCATGCACAGGGCTCAATATTTGGCCCACTTCTATCATCAATTCTTATTGGTAACCTATCGTCAAGGTGTGCAGCAGCTATATAGCCTCAGATTGGTATGAACAGAGATATTTACTGCATGAGAGCCAGGGCAGACAAGTGGAAAGTCATATTTCAAGCAGCTATAGGTGCAAGGACGTGGCATTATCACGGAAGGGAATTACATCGAAAATAAACATAGCATTAATTAAGCTTAGCATTAATTACAAATCATAAGGGTTGATGAAGCCACTGCTTGTATAAAGGTTAACATCGCCAGCCTACATCCCTGAAGGCAGGCGACTGTTGTTGCATTGTAATGCAGACGAGTCAGTGTCTAGCAGACCTACAATGTTATGTTCCTCTCTCGGTGTCGTGCAACCTACTCGAATATGTCATCTCCTTGTCAGAGGCTAGGAGCATGCAACTGCTTGGACAGCACAAACAAACCTACTCTATAGAAGCTGTACAATGTTTTCACGCATGCGTAAATCGACTCTAGTCACCGACTCTAGTCACCGACGGCACTTCGCGCCTGTGTAGTACATTCCTATTTAGGCAATAACCAGAAGGCTTTCGGCTATTTATAGCGCTCGACCAAGCCACGGCTGACTGACCTAAGTTTAAATGAACCGCGTTGCAGTATACACACAACCGAATGCAGTAAATCTTTGTGTGTACATTCTACATGTCATGCTTGACCGCGCCGCAACTGACCCCGCTGAGTCAAAACACAGTTCCGCGCATATAATTATGATAGCAATCAGTACTTCCATTGCATTTCCCTTTTCAAACTTGGTTCCACTGCCGAAAAATAGCCATGCATATTTGCAATGGCAACGTTGTAAACGTAAATGTCACCCTGCATAAATGAGACAGTGTGTTCAGAATTGACCAAAGTGACACCGATACAAATAATGCATCTTGCTAGTCAAATTATATCACGCATAATCTACAATTATTTAGGAGTACTTTTTGAACCCTCAATTTCTAGGATTGAATCATAGCGCGACGTTACTAACACATAACACCACCACCACTCAAAACGGAAAGTCTGATTTGAATTCTGTTTTCAGCATCCGATAGCTGAGACCATCCTGGATTGGATTTGCCCATTATCATTGCGCATATATTTCTGACTACATGAGGTCTGAAAAGTCTCTCGCACGTCATGAACACATAGCCGAATTCCCGCAATCTTCCCAAGCTGTAACACACAAATATGACGTCACCATGCCGTTAATGAGCGGCGCTCTTCATCCATCATCGGAACCAGTTGCGATGAAGTTTGATCGTGGACAGAAGCTTCACATTTCCATTTAGAATCCTCTTTAAGACTCTGTTGGTAACATTACGCATTTAGGAACACGAGTCTTCCAAGTGCTTTGTGCATGGATACCTTCTGCATGCATGACAACAACATAACCAGCAGTGGTAGTAGGATTATTTCATCATGTTCCATACTCCTCTACAAGATCCCCGACAACGCCATATCTTCAAACTTAAGGATGCTAAAAACTCCTGCGGAACCCGAAGCCTGACTTCGGCCATATCTTATTCCAATATTCTCAGAGAATGCTTCGCTAAACTGACAAACGCTCTTTGTCTGCTCTGTGAAGTTGTTCCATCTACTGCGTCTTCCGAATGGGTATCCATCAACGCCACGCTACCATGCATTGGACCCAATATTTGAGCCACTTTTATCAATTCTTATTGATGATCTATCGTCGAGGTATGCAGCAACTACAGTGGAAACTGATATGAACAGAGATATTGACTGTATGATTTGAAACTACTTGGTACTCTAGGTTGGTAAACATGAGTAGAATAGGGTCTTTCACTAGAGGCATTTAAATTGGAAGGCTGAGCTTTGGACACTCTAGCGAATGTCATCATCAGATCGATGATGATGACATTCACTATACACTCTAAATTTCAGGGATTTAAAAATAAATCCTTTAGGATTGTAGTTAGCGAGATTCAAAATAGATTTAAAATTAAATCCCATTTTCCTTAGATTCAATCATATTAGTTTTGAATTCAAATCTAATATGATTTAATGTTAATGCAATAGAGATTAATTTTAAATCCTAACATTGGTTGGTCACTAACCACAATCTTCAGGATTAACTTTTAAGTCCCTGAAATTTGAGTGTCGAAAGCTCAGCCTTCCAATTTGGTTGCCTCTAGGGAAAGACTATTTTCTACTCACGGATATTGAATGCGTGAAAGCCAGGGCAGACAAGTGCATGGAAAGTCATATTTGAAGCAGCTAGGTGCAAGGCCGTGACGTTATCACGCAAGAGCATTCCATCGAAACTAAACCTTTAAGAAGGCCTAGGGGTTGGTGAAGCCACCCTTTGTATATTGATCGCCAGCCTACATCCCTGACGGCTGGTGGCTGTTGTTGCATTGTTATGCAGATGAGTCAGTGTCCAGCAGACCTACGTTGTATTTCCTCTCTCGGTGTCGTGCAACCTGCTCCAGTATGTCTATAAATGATAATAATGCCATCTCCTTGTCGGAAGCTAGGACCTGCTGCTTGGACAGAAGCTCCACCCACACCACTGTTCCGTTTTGGAATCCTCTTCCATCCAGGCTCTGTTGTTGGCAACAATACGCATGCAGGAACAAAAGTTTTTCAAGTACCGTATAACATGATACCTTCTGACAACATCATAACCAGTATGTATTTATTAATCTTTCCCTGGAGATGGCGCACATGAGTGTTGAAAAAAACGTGCGCTTGGCCGGATTCGAACTGGCGACCTCCTTACTACCAGAACGGCGCTCTTGTCAACACTCCAAAAAATGTTGAGTAAAAAAGGTCACAGCTCTTAATGTTGAGTAAAATCTTAGTCAAAGTTGAGTAAACCTTACACAAAGCTGATATATTTTACCCAACAATAACTAAGATTTAGTCAACAATGAGTAAGGTTTACTCAACTTTGACTAAGATTTTACTCAACATTAAGAGCTGTGACCTTTTTACTCAACATGAGTAAAATAATTTTTACAGTGAACTAAGCTATCAAGCCAGGGTTGGTAGGAGAGCGATAGATATTATCTATAGGTGTTAGGTCTGAAAGGTGTACTTCGCTTTCTTAGCGGATAACATCAGGACGGTATATTTACCTATACAATTTTATATTTGATTAGAAATTTTAAGTTCTCCAGGTTGACAAGGATGTATTATCTTATCCAGCGCACATGAGTGTTGAAAAATCCGAGATCCGCAGTGTCATGGAATATGCTTCTAATTGAGTTGTGTCATTTGTCGCCAACAAATTGCTTTCAACTTCATAATATGCACACAAAAGAAGGCATAGGTGTTGACGAAGCCACATCATCGAAGGCAGGTATAGCTGCTGTTGCATCGTGCAAATTGCAGATGAGAGGTGCACGGATGCCCAGTACACCAAGTTATCGTATGCCTGATAATGTCATCACTTATAGCCAGAGGCTAGAACCCGCCGTCAACACCTCGTTACCACAGGGCTCAATATTTGGCCCACTTCTATTAGCATTTCTTATTGATGATCTAGTTGAAGTATAGTTCAATGAATTCTATCTGCATGCAAACGACTCCACACTTTAAATGCAGCAACTACAGAGCCTCAGATGACAGTGATGCAATGGCAGCTGGTATGAACAAGGATCTTGACTGCATGCATGAAAGCCGGGGGTAGACATTCAGTGGAAAGTCACAATTGAAGCAAATTTAGGTGCAAGGCCATGACAATGTCACGAAAGAGAATCCATCGAAACTTACATATTTCCTTTGATGGCTGCGGTGTGTCTTCATATGTTGATCATGCCATTTTCTTGCCAGAGGTATAGGACCCACTGCTTCAACACAAGTTACACCCTATTTGCAATATATTCTTTCATTCTCTGTTATTGGCAATATTACGCATGCAGGAATACAAATCTTTCAAGTGCAGGGTGCATGGATATGCCCTCTGCTTCATGATGCTCCTTCGCACTTCTAAACCCTTTTAGTATACTCCAGTGACCCTTTATTATGACTAATACATTAATCCGAAATGTCGACATTTGGGTGAACAGAGGCAAGTGAGCTAAGTGCCTTGCGCAAGTGCACAACACATTGGTCGCAGTGGGACTCGAACCCAAATCCACTGGAACACACGTGTCCTAGCTTTATTGTCTTCCGTGGATGGGTCATGGAGTTGAGATTGGGTTGGGAGAGGATGTCTTGTGGGTATTAGCAGCGCATCCAGCCAGATGCTAGGTTTCAAATAAGGTTTTCACTTGGTTGATCGTGACCTACGGTCTAACTCATGTAAATTTCTTTTCTCTTTTTATAGCCATGGTAGTTGTGAACCGTCTGACTGTCCCACTAGAGCGTTCCATAACTTTTGGTGCGGCTATTTTCACATATATGTATTCCTATGTACAAAAAGTTCCTTTTTATTATTTTTGTAACACATTTCCTTCCTGACTGAAACAAGAGGAAGAATAAGGGAAAAAATAAGTAAAAACAGTTATACATTTTAAATTTGTTTTACATAAGTTGTGTTTGAACCTAATAATAATTACAATAAGCACATTACCTGACGCAGTAAAATTGTTCTGAATTAGGTAATTGTTATGTCAAGGTACAATTATTATGAGGGTTTACACCTCCATAACTTGCAATTACGTTTTTTTCTTCGCGTAATTTACGTCCGCAATTTTGCCTTGATAGGCTCATCTCTTTGTCATCAAGTTGTATAACCTTTTACTTTCACAAATTCCTTGGGAATTTTCTTGATTTTGCTGTCCTTAAGAAAATCGAAGTGCTGACAACTGGACCGTGTCAATCCTGATGTTTTTTTATGGGTTTTCAAACGGGTATTGTGATTTCCGTTTTCTATTAGCATCAATCGTGACCGTGTATTAAGTGATAAGTTAGCTAATTACAACACCAGGTTATCTTCTATTTTGATATAGTCCTTTCTGTAAATCCATGCATGACAGCTGGAAAGCATTTTTGTTGTTAATTGTCACGTTAGACGATTGCGCTATCGTTTATATTATACATGATTATTAAAACAATGCTCAGCAAATTTGAAAGTGGAATTACATATAGGGCCTACATATAATAGCAACTAAGGTATAGGTATATGCAGTGAATATATAATCGAAAGCGTTCCAATAATTCTCGCTTCCGACTTCCTTGATATTGAAACACTCCACTTCGAAACAGGCACGCCGTTTGTGTTGCAATTTATGAAACACAATGAAAACCTATTTAATAGTGTTTGTTTATTTTCATATAGATGTAGTTAAAAGTACCTTGAAGTGGTTTAGTGCCGATTATATCTTGTGTAATAGGAAACGTAGAAAGTAAACATTCTGGCAAAATATACATGCAATACGTGGATTTTGGTTTTCCGACCGGATGTTAATCTTTACCGAAATTTTATCAACAACGCGCACTCTATATAAAATAAATATCGCATATATATTCTATGGTGTTTTGTGTCATACGGTCATTTTTGTGTCTTGACTGTGCGAAAACCGTTTGCTGTACATAAATTTTACCAGTAACGAGTACTCTTTGATTGCCTTGTAATTTTTGCGCCACAAAATGTGCGCGTAGTTTAAAGGAGGCGCACTAAACCGCGAGCGTGCTGGAGTGACGCATATACTACTCGTACATCGTTGGTTGCATTGATGGGATAAGGAATTCGGTAAATGATTTCCGTAGGAAACCCAAAATCCAGCGTTTTGTACGGGCATGTCGGTTTCGAATCTTTGCAGGATCTTCAGTAAGGCACGAGTAATTACGTCTTTTTATGTTGTCTTTATAATCTCAATTCTCGCTTCCGATTTCTTAGGCCACGCGCCATTTGGTTGCAATTTAGAGATTTCCCGGGGATGGGCGCCCGTCAATTTTCAACAAACCGTGTTTTTTGGCATAATGCTTGCCCATATGCTAATCGCGTTAAATATCTAAGCTTAAATCGAAGTACTTCATATAGAAAAATTATAAATTTGTTATATAAGTCCGGATCCGAATTTTTTTTTTAAAACTTAATTTCCGGATCCGGGATTTTTCCTATGGCACTGTTATACTATACAAAAATGTTCACTTATGAGAACGAAAATTCGATTCATCTCAAACTTTGGAATTGTGGCAGTTAGGTGACTCTCTTTAGTTTAGTTACTATTTTTTAATAATACGCACAAAAATTAATATATCAAAATCTCTCGCGGACCTAATTATATACCGCAATACTTAATGCAAACCCTAGTTAATATTGTTTGGTTTGTTTTCCAATATAGGCCTATAGTATTAAAATGTGCCTTGATGGTTCTAAACGTGTTTAAAATCTATATTGTATGTTGTAACACGTAGAAAGTAACTTCTGGTAAAAGACACATGCAATAATTATACAATCCTGAAAATGTTTCGATCTTTGCATCCTTTTGATATGGCTTGGATCGTATCTTCAAGCGAGACACGATATTTTATTTGTTAAAAGTTTTAGGTACATATGGAACTCTTGCCAAAGTGTCCTATTGTTGAAGTCATGTCCATTTTCAAGATACATCTCCATAAACCTATCAAGAAACGATTTTATAGTGTTGTGATTGCCTGTAAAATTATTGGTCAAAGTTGAGTACACTTTACACAAAGCGAAGTATACTCGTATATTTTACCCAACATTGAGTAAATGCTTACGTAACTTTGACTAAGCTTTTGCTCAACAGAAAGCGCCTTGTGCTGGCCTTAGTGACCTACATGATATAAACAAGTTTCGTTGGATATAGTTACGGAAATTATATACTTGCAATTATTGCCTTTTTTGACATTTCCCTACCATGAAGAAGTACTCCCGTGAAGGGTGCATACATTCCTAAGACCTAAGACCCAAAAATTGAGACCCAAAACATAAGACCCAAAACCTAAGACCCTAAAACTAAGACCCAAAACCTAAGACCCTAAATCTAAGACCCTAAAACTAAGACCCTAAATCTAAGACCTTAAACTCAGATCCTGTCTCATATTTCACTAATATACACTTAGGCGCCAAAACAGTTAGGGTCTTAGTTTTGTAGTTGGGTATAATAGGGTCCAACTACAAAACTTAGACCCTGTCTCAAATCCAAAGAAATATTAATTTGGCGCCAAAATACTTACGGTCTTAGTTTTGTAGTTGGGTAAGGGTCCAACTACAACACTAAGACCCTAACTTTTTGCACCAAAATATATTTTAGTGCAATATGATACAGGGTGTTAGTTTTGTATTTGGACCCTTACTCAAATGCAAAACTTAGACCCTAACTTTTTAGGAGTTGAGACATGATCTTGGTTTTTTTAATAGTTACACCACCTCAGAATTTAATAATCAAGATATTTCCGTAAAATATCATTTTTTGATGCCAATATATTTTATTTTAGTTGAGTATCTAAGGTTTTAGGCCTTACCTTTAGGGTGGTCTTAGATCTTAGGTCTTAGATCTTAGTTCTTAGGTCCTAGTTCTTAGGTCTTAGATCTTAAGTCTTAGATTTTAGGTCTTAGGTCATAGATCTTAGGTCTTAGATCTTTAGGTCTTAGGAATGTATACACCCCTCCCGTGACACTAAATGACGTAGGTAGTAGCGAGATGTGATGACCTATACATGATGATTATAAGCTTATTTTGGAATAGCTATTATATGGCACTGGTTTTTTTAACATATACCAAAAGTATCAACCAAGGGGGTGAAAATTGAAGTACATTGTAGAGGCTTTTCATACACTGTTTTTTAACTTAGACAACCCATATTTTATGAAAAGAAATGTTTTGAGGCTTAATCTTACATTGATTATATGTTACAGATATGAACTGTAGAGCATGACTTCCATTTTCTATTAAACACCTTTCATAATAAGACCACTTTCAAGTTGCTATTGCTTTGCATATTGATGACCCAAATAATATAGGGTGACAAATCAAGCAATAAGGTTGATTTATGTCAATTTTCATGTTCCTGTGGTCACTAGAATTTTTTTTAGAGCCAAAGGAATGCTAAAATCCTCATATTCACTGGTTTTACATCAAAAAGTTTGTCTCAAAAAACATTTAAAACAGGCTTAATCCTTGTATTACTTCATAGTGCATACAACCAACTGAAGTAATACTTGCACCAAAATTTTGGAAAAACTCCGTGAAATGAAATATTTTCTGACTGTCATTTCCTGTGTTGCGGATGTTACATAATGTCAACGATGCCTAAGTTTGGCACTGATCCTTTCAAAAGACATTTATGGTGTTAAATTAAACTTTCACTGTTTAGTTAGCAATGACTTTATAATGCAAACTATATTTTACATACAAAAAGGATTATGTTATAATGCCTATATTATAAAATATTTGATAATTAAGGTTCCAAATTAAATTCCTATTATTTAGAGCACGTAATGCATTTCTCATTTTAGAAGAGAAAAATGAAATAATTTACTTTTTAAAAAGTTTAAACTTGTGAATTACTACCATACAACAAACTCTAGTAATAACACCCTGAAAACCTACCTTCCAGCTCCCCAAATTACATTACATTACATCAAATGTTATACAATATTGTTGTTGCGGACGTTACATTTTGTTGACTTACCCTACTGTCGTGTGACGGTTTCCAAGACAGTTTAACTCATCTGCAGATATCCCTTGTGTGTCCAAAACTTTTTACATATCAAATCTGAACATGAAATGAAATATTGGTACTTTTAAGATGACTCAAATCAAAGTTAAATACCAGTAATTGGGTTACTTACCATACAGACACTCAATTTGATGTTATATTGGGAATAGCCAATCTTCCAATTGGAGAGTCGCATGACGTTGAAGTGCGGGTTTAATGTACGTAAAACACTTGTAAAAATCAGTACGAATCTAATGTATTTCTAAAATTTATTTTGGAATACATCAATTACAATAATATTTCATTCGGTACCTTTGACTAATTTGGTGCTTCAAATCGTGAAAAACAAGGATTTTTGCTTGTTTTTTTTTCACTAAATTGGTTATAAATTTCTATACTGCACTGGTTTAACCCTCAGAATTTAACATTGAGGTTCTTGGGGTCAATTATAAGTTATTCTTCTGCCACTTTTTCCCTAATATTTACTGACTAGCAACTTTAGCATGTGGCCCTTAATGGTGACATATGTGTAACGTCCGCAACATATTTTATACATGTTCATTTTTTGACTTTGTATATTAGAGCCATTCTTCGGGAATCACTACACTTGCCGTCAAACTTTATTTGCCCTAAACATGACCAAACCCCCACTCTAGCGAAAGTGGAAACACTATTTTGGTTAAGTTCGGAACAAAACTAACCAAAAATGCAAATGTTTCCACTTTCGCTGGCTTGGTTGTTTTTGTCTCACGGAAGGCAATTAAAATTTGGCCACGTGTGTGACTTCCCGAAGAATGGCCCCATTACTGTTTTTGTATTGTTGTGTCTTAGTTCCTTTTTCTTAGCTTCCTGAATTTTGTAAAATCAAAATTAAAACCAATTATAATCATTATCTAAATTCTATAGTTCCCTGTACTAGGTATGATCTGCTTGTAACGTCCGCAACCAAAGCAGTGATTTTTACCTGTGAAAATGGTATTTGCAGGTAGAAATGAAAAAAGAGTTAAATTTATTGAATGTCATATACCTCTATCAGATGCAAAGTAATGGCATATCATTAATGAATGGTTAAATTACATTAAATCATAATAAAATGCATATTTTTTTTCACTAAATTAAACTATAGATTGTTTGTTTTAGTCTAAATTAATGAAAATAGGTTTACAATGAAATAATATACAATATTTTCCAAATCTGATGAAGATTAATAAGGAAACAGCATCAAATAGCTTTTTTTTTTCCGTCACATTGACATCAAGTAATTCCGCAACACATTTTGCAAACTAACATTTAAATAGTAATAATGGTAGTAAAAATTAAGTTTAAAAGAAAGTTTGCCTCTTAGTATTTATTATTTGGTAAGTAAACAAATAGAGATATCTTCTTGATTTTACTTCTACTAATAAAACCTTGCCTAACTGTGTTTTGCCGGACGTTTACTATGTTGCGGATGTTACAAGTGTTGAACGAAAAAATGTAACAGCATATCAGGGAAAATAAAAAGATGGGGAAGTGTAGCCTGGATCGGTGGAGTGTGTTAGAGGCCTTTAATTTAAATTATACAAATTACATTATATGTTCCAAGTCGCTGTCGCCTGGCAACAGAATGTAATGTTTCGGATGTTACAAAGTTGACGGAAAATTATCTTTTTTATAAAAGTGCATAGATTAAAAAAAAATGCGATATCCGAATTTATTTTGTTTCATATCTTTGTTTGGTATAGATGAAACTATTTCTTACATTGCTAGCAAGGTTGTATAAAATACAACCTGCCTAATTTAAGAAAGGCAATTCTCTCGGCTAAAAGTTGGTGTGAAAATTGTTGACGAAGATGTCACGTCGCAACTCATTTTTGATTGACCCACCCTCATAGAAAAGGAAATAATCTGGGAGTCCTCTATATTCTGAAAAGATCTAACAATGGTACAGATTGCTATAAGGAAATAAATGAATTCACATGTTGTTCTTTGTTGCAAAATGGCAGATAATTAAAATTTGTACTATTTTGCTAGGTTGACAAAATTCCTCACATTTGGACTGTTTAAAGAAGTCCAGAACCATCACATGATGAATCACCCAACTTTATTTAAGCATGGGAGCTTAAAAGCCTAGGTCTATACTTAATAATACCTCCAAAATAATTCATCTTGCTGACACACTTTTTTGTGTGGGGGGCTCCTCAAATGTCATTAAGCTTTTTTTGTAAATATGTTAAAAAAAAAAAACCAGAGGCCATATTTAAAAATGCGGTTCTCGAACCGCAATTGTCTCCCGCCTAGCTTTCGCGCATAGCTTGTAAGACAAGAGCAGCATCCAGATTGCATTGTAGGAATACAGGGTTTTCCCCAAAAAAGTTGACTGCAAAAGCAGATACAGTGGAGGAATTTCAGATATCCCCCTCCCCAAACCCGCAACACAATACCTAACCCCTTCCCCACCGCCCGCTACACCCCACCCCCAACATCCCCCAACTCCACAACACCCAACATCCCCACAACAACCCCCACATCCTCCCACAACCCCCACCCCTTCCCAACACCCCCCATCACCCCACCCCGTCCCCCACCCGCCACACCGACCCCACCCCCTACCCCCACATTTCCCACACCCCCCACCCGTGCCCTACACCCCACCACCCCACGCCCCTCCCCACCCCCCCCGGCTCCCCTATCACCAACAAATCCCTCCACACCCCCCCCCACCCGTCCCCCACTGCCTCCAAGCAGACCCCCCACCCCACCCCCGCCTCCCGTACACAACCCCCCCCCAGTTCCCGTCCCCCCCACCCCGCAACAAACACCCGCGACGCCCTCCCCAACACGCCTGCAACACCCCACCCCCTCCCCAACACCCCTCACAATACCCCACACCCCTCCCAAAACCCCTCAACACCCACCCCTCCCGGCCTCCCCAGACACCCCTACCCCCCCCCATCGCCCCCTCCCCAACACCCCCCCAGCAACAACCCACACCAACGCACCCTCTGTCCCTCCCTCAAGCCCCCGCCCGGGTACCCCCGGCCCCCACCCTCCCCCACCCTCCATTCCCCTCGCCAACCACCCCCCCTCTCCCCCAAACCCCTCCCCACCCCCGCCCCACCACCCCCCCACTCCCCCCTCCCCCCAATCCCCCCCCACCCTCACACACCCACCCCGTCTCCCCACCCCACCATGGCCCCTCCTCCCCCACCTTCCCCACCCACCCCCTCCCCTACCCCCCACCCCCTCCGCCTCCCCCCCCCGCCCCTCCCCCCCCAACCCCAACAACACCCCAACACCCCTCCCGCGAAACCCGCGCAGAACAACACCCCACCCCCTCCCCCCTCCCCAACACCCCACAGACACCCCACCCCTCCCCAATACCCCACACTACCACCACACAACACTCCCCCACCCCTTTCCAACACTCCCCCAAACCCTACCTCCCCCTCGGCCCCTACTCGAACCCTAATCCACCAAACCCTACCCCCTCCCCAACACCCAACACCACCCCACCTTCCTCCCCAACATCCCACACTTCCACCGCCGCTCCTCAACACCCCTCAAACAACCCCAACCCCCTCCCCCCAGACCCCTCACAACATGCATCTGCTCCACACTCCGCTCCTCTGAAGCCCCCACACCAGCCCCTCAAGAGGTGGCGCCGCCCCCCCTCTGCCTCCCCCGATCCCCCCCATCCCGGTCGCTCCACAACCGGGTCCCCCCTCCTCCCGGCCCCCCCTGGTGCCCCAACACCTCACGCTCCCCCCCCCTCCCCCCCACCTAGAGCTCTCCACCCGCCCGCCACTGGCGGCCCGGCCGCCCCCTCCTTCCCCCCCCCGGCCCACCCCCCTCTCCCCAGCCCCCGCCCTCCCCTTCCCTCCACCCCCTCCCCCGAGCCCCGCCCTTCCCCCCCCCTCGACCCCCTCACCCCACCATACAACAAACCCTCTCCACCCCCCTACTCAACATCTTCCTCAACAACCCCCCACACCTCAATCACAGCACCCAGCCCCCTCCCCCCAACACCCACACCACCACCCCACCCCGTTCCCAACACGCCCCTCATCCCGCTGCTCCTTCCCGCCACACCCCTTCAATCATCCCCACCCCTCCCCGCTTCCCCTGCCTTCGCCAGCAAAACCCCCCCCCCCGCCTCTCCCCCCCCGCTCGCCCCCCTAGCCTCCCGCCTGCCCCAACACCCTCCTCACACCCCCCCCCCTCTCCCCCCTCCCCCCCCTCCGGCCTCACGCCCCCTCCTTTCCCCACCCCCCCCCTCCCTTCCCCCCCCCACCCCTCCGGCCCGATTCAAATGCCTCCACCCCCTATAATCCTCCCCCTGCCCCCCCCCACCCTCCCCCCCGCCTCGCCTCCCCCGTCGCCCGCCCTCCCAGCCCCCTGGGCCCCTCCGGGATGAGCGTCCTTAACCGCTAACCAGCTGGACCCGGGATAGTCCCCCCGCCCACTCGGGTAGATCCCCGCCCGCGGCCATGACGTCCACCGCTCTGAACAAAAAACCCCACCCCACCTCTTCAACAAGACACCCCGAAACACCAAACACCCCTCCCCAACACCCTCTTCAATAACCCCACCCCCCGCAACAACCCCACCGCCTCCAAAAAATTTTACCCCCTCATCCCCCCTTCACACCCCGCAACACCCCCATCTCCCCCTCCCCAACACAACTTCAACCACACCACCCGACCCACCGCCCGGGCGGCCGCCCCGTCCTCAACCTTGAACCTCACCCACCCCCCGCCACCGACGTGCGCCCGCCCTCCCCCAAAGCGCAGCCCTACAAAAGTGCCCTGCCACCCCCCCCCCCCTCCCGCCCCCCCCGCTCCCCCACCCTCCCCACCCCGCCCCCCCCTCTCCCCCTCTCCCACACCTCCCCCACTCTCCCCAACATCGCGCAATACCCCACCCCGCAACACACCCACCCCCTCCTCAACACCCCGCGAACACCCCATCCGCCCCTCCCCACCAGACCACAACACCCCACCCCCTCAACACCCACCCCCTACTTCACCGAACGACTTGCCTCAACAACAAAACCCCACCCACTTCAACAACACACCCTCACCCCTCTCCCCCAACCCCCGTCAACACCAGACATCCCGCACCCTCCCCCCCCCCACCACACCTGCACTCTCCTCCCCCTCCCCACCCTTCCTCACACCCCCCCACCCCTCCCACCCCGCTCTTCCACCGACCCCCCCGCCGTCCCTCCACCCCCCCATGCCCCCCCCCCCTCCCGCTCCCCCGCCTGAGGACACTCTACACCCCTAAAACCCCGCCCCTCCCCAACACTCACACCCCAAAAAAATACCCCCAACAAACCCGTAACCCACAACTCCCACCCCTCCCCAACACCCCCTCATACCCCCTCATCCCCTTTCACAACAGACCGCTCACAAACAAATCATAAACACACCACACCCCCCCTTCCCACCTCCCCGTGTCACCCCCGTCCCTTGCCCACCTCCCGCAACACCCCTCCCCATCCTCCCTAGCCCCCCCTCACCCGACTAGCCCCTCACCTACCAAAAAACACAACCCTACCACCTCCCGTTAACCCCGCCCGTCCCCCTCCCCAACATTTATACTCCTCCCCCTCCCCAACACTCCCTCGTTCCTTTCGCTTTCCACCACCCTAGCTCCCTCCAACACCCCACCGATTTCTCCCCCATGTAACACAGAAATTTGGCATATCCAATGTACAGTTTCAGTGATAGAGCACTTACACACATATTTAATTAGATCAATTGCATCAGCAAATGTCCCCTTTTATTGGCCCCACATCATGCACGTTTGACTAACTATGATCGCACAAAGCCACAAAGATTTATGTCAGACTAGTCTTTCATGTAGCAGGAATTTGCCTATCCGATGTACCGGTTTCAGCGATACAAAGCCATTACTGCCATATTTAAAATTAGCTCATTTGTCTACCTAAGCGCAAATATCCATACTTTCAAATATGGCAAAAAGATGCGCACCAATACAGGATTTCATGCTGAAGGAATTTTTTGTATCCGAGTGTTACCGTTTTGAAAAATATAGGCAACTTACGACAATATTAATGAATATAATTAGCTCATTTTCATACCTAATTAACCCAAAATACGCCACAACATCTAATCAGGTCGAGACTCTTCAGCTCGCTTCCTCATGCACCAAGTTACAAACAACATCAGTTATAGACTCCTTACGGAACTCTAGATAAACTTGTACACAAGCTTTTTTTCTTACATTATGCAAATTAGACAATTAGCATATTTACGTACGGGTACGGCGGGCCCAAAATTCCACTTGGAGAATGACCCAATTATTTTCACTCATAAGATGCCATGGCAGGACCTAGTTTTCATGTATCAGGAATTTGCCTAATTCCGATGTTTACCGTTTCAAGCGCGGTACAGCCATTATGCATATTTACTTAGCTCATTGCAATACCTCAGACGCCACATATATATCGCGCACTTTCAAATTGCAAAAAAGGATGCGCACCATGGATAAGCTTTCAATGCAGTGAAGGAATTTATCTGTATCCGATGTTACGCGTTTCAAAATAATAGCATTAAACGACGTACGGTCTTAATTTTTTCATATTAATTAGCTCATTTTGCATACTTAATTTTTGCCCGAAATACGTGCCCGAAATCTAATCAGGTTCGAGAACTCCACGCTCCAGCCGCTCTCCCTTCCAAGCGCAAGTGTACATCAATCATAGGGCGCCTTCACTTGACTCCCGAAAACTGTACACCCAAGCCTAACTGGAAAATTTGTTCGTAAATTATGCAAATAGATACTTAATTAGCATATTTTTACGCCCAAAAGTAATCAATCAGTGTGTCGAGAACGTCATGGAACCCGCTTCTTTCAGATAAATCGTACACAAGCCGGTGAACACGGACGCGGATACAGACAGCATATGACAGACATACAGAAGACAGAAAATTGATTACTTAATTTCTCTGCCTACAAGGTTCAGGCGAGACAAAAAAAAGTTCTGTATTTTGGACTATTGCTTTAGACATGAAAAGGCCCGTAACCAGGAATTTAAGAGGGGCGATTATTGTTCAAAAGGGGTTTCTTTCTTTCTTTCTCCCTTCTTTCTCTCCCCAAATTCGTCCGCACCCCCCCCCAATCCCAGGGTGGAGGAAATTTGTCTAAAGTGGACCTAAAAGTTTTCATCTGATAATCACCCAAAACTCCCTCTGAACAGTTTCGTCGCGCCGATTTTTTCAATCACGTTTTGATGTGAGAGAGATAAAAAACAGGATTCTAGGTAAAAGCCCATAAAGAACTGTGTAAACTGAATATTGTGTTCGAACACAAATTTGGGGGGGGGGCATTTTTTTTTTTTTTTTTTTTTTTAAACCAAAACCAAACAATCTTTAAGCCCTGCGGGTAAATGAGAATAGCTTTCTTTCTTCAATATACCAGCATTTCTGACGCCTGGGTTTTGGGGATTATGCTGTTATCGATCGGACCATGGCCCTTTAAACCTTAATTTTTGGTGGTTCCCCGCTCGCCAAAATATATTTTCTTCTGTTGGCTTCTTGCCCTTTTAGAGGTTTTTTTTTTTTTGTTATTTTGTTTGCCCCGCCGCCCGTCAACACCACCACCACCGACCGACTTTTTACGGGCCTGTAGCTGAAGACAAGGATCATATCCCCCCTCTTACAATTTGACGGCGCGACGAAATCTGGCACATGATTCCATGGTTCATTATGCCTTCCCTCCCCCCCTAGGGCCTTCGATTGTTTCCATCCAGATATATGTGCACGGATACTTGCCATATCATAGGGCTGGATTTTTAGCCTCGTCGTGCTTTTGGCTTCCTCCGAAAATGTAATAGCAATAGGTTAAGAAGTACCGTAGAATCTAAGAACCCCTGTATCAAATCACTAAAACTAGCAATTTTGTGCCAACAATTAGGGTCTTCTTATGTTTTGTAGTTGGGGTACAAAGGGTCCAAACTACAAAACTAACTAAGACCCTCTCTCAATTCAAAAGAAATATTGATTTGGCGCCAAAACAAGCTTTGGGGGTCTTAGTTTTTTGTATAGTTGGGCAAGGGCCCAATTACACACTATTTACCTAACCTTTTTGCACCACTGATTTATTGGAATTTGATACAGGGTCTTAGTTTTTGTGGTATTTGGACCCTTTACTCAAATGCAAAACTGTAGGGTAGAGTTGGACAGGTATTTAGTTTTTTAATTGTTTCAACAACCACCTCAAAATTTATATCAAGACATTTCTCATTTCCCTAAAATAATCATGTTTTGATGCCAATCTATTTTAATTTTAGTTGAGTATCTATGTTTTAGAGGCCTTAAACCTTTAGGGCTTAGTCTTAATCTTTTGATCTGTAGTTCTTAGGTCCTATTTCTTAGGTCTTATTTCTAAGGTCTTAGATCTTGATTTTATGTCTTAGGTCATAGATCTTAGGTCTTTAATCGTGTGTTTTTAGATCGTTAGGTCTTGTCTAAATCTTCGGTCTTAAATCTTATGTCTTACTCCTAAGGTCTTAGATCTTATTCTACCGTCTTAGGAATGTAGGCCTATACACCCCCTCCCTTGACACTAAATGGGCGTGGTCGTAGCGAGATGTGATGACCCAGTACCGATGATTATAAGCTTATTTTGAATAGCTATTATATTTAAAAAAAAGTTATGGTAAATTGTTGGAGACGTTTTTTTTCTTTAGACAAAAGTCCCGTACCAGGATTTAAGGGGCGATTTTTTTCAAAAGGGGATTTTCTCCCCTCCCAAATTCGGCCACCCCAAAAACCCAGGGTGGGAGGAAAATTTGGCTAAAGTGGACCTAAAGTTTTCACAATCTTGATAGATCACCCCAAAACGCCATCTGAACAGTTTCGCGCCGATATTTCAATCCGTTTTGATGTGAGAGATAAAAAACGGGATTCTATAAGAACGGTGTAAAATTAACATTGGTCGACCAAAATGGGAGGGGGCACATTTCATCCAACCAACATGTAAATGAGAAAAATAGTAGCTTTCTTCAATACAACATTTGGACCTGACTGGGGTTCCTGGGGATGAGGCTGTTTACGAAGACGTGACCTTGGCCCTTTTAAAACCCAACTTTTTGGCTAGGTTCCGCTCAGCAAATCTGATTTTCCCTGGCTTTTCTCCTAGTCGCGTTTTGGTTTTGGGGGCTTTTTTATTAATATTTTTTTGTATCCGCCCCCCCCCCCCCCCCCCCCCCCCCAGCATACCCCGTGGCAACCACACACACACTGATTACGGGCCTGTCTCAAGACGGAGCTTAATCCCTGTTACGTTTGACGGCGCGATGAAAATACTGGCATGATTCCACGGTTCATGTGCCTCCCTCCCCGGTGGGCCTTATAGATGTTCCATCCAGACATATGTGCACGGATACTTGCCATATCATAGGCTGGATTTTAGCTCGTGGCTTTTACATCCGAAAAAGGAATAGCAATAGGTTGAAAAGTACTTATGCAAGCATATCACCAAAAAATAACAATTTACTTTAAAACATAATCCCTGAAAATGACAATAATAAGAACGATATTGGTTATACTATTCACATGAAGTAATACGTAAAATGCGCCAGTTTTCCAAGTACTGCTCACGTATTTGCTGTGATCCGCACGCGATTTTAGTTGTTTATTTTGCATTTATGTTTATATTGCTTTGCCGATGGTTTACGTGTGACGTTGGTACAGTGATATTAACTATATATAGAGACCACGAGCGATGCTAAAAGTCTAATTTAAAATGCTCCAATTTTCTTGGAGAAAATATGATAATCGCTATAACATAACATGTTTGTCAGGCTAGCCTTAGTGATGGCTATTTAAGGTTTATAGAAGTAGTCAGAATTAATTGGAAGGCTATGAATCGTTCGTTGCCGTAGTGACAATGAAAAGAAGGGACCGACATTAGATATATTGAAAAAAAAATACACAACCTCCGCCATGACAACAAAAAAGGGGTATCATTAATAGTCATAAAAACAAACGGAGTAGAATCGTATTTTCGGGAGGTGACGCGTATTGCATTTATGATAATGGCTAATCTAATGTTGCCACCTTTTGAGTTCAGGTTGGTAATTTTTGAGAGAATATTAATGAAGGAGATTTTCAACAGTGGAACTCGGGATTTTTGATATTGACGTTTTAAAACCTATTTTGTCCTTTGCAGATTATTCTTTCCTCATAATCATCGGCGTAGTTCGAATTGATTAAAATTGTAGCTGTATAGCTTCGTTTGATTGTTCTTTAATAAATATATAATATAGCCTACGCTAACTATAATACTGATCATCGTCGCCATCAGTGTAATGCCCTAATCCACATCCGTAACTTCATCGTCGTCGTCATAGTCATCATCATCATCATCATCATCATCTCATCATCATCATCATCATCATCATCATCATCATCATCATCATCATCATCATCATCATCATCGTCGTCTTCATCGCGATCATCATCATCGTCGTCGTCGTAATGGTCCGTCATTGTCATCGCCATCATTATCGTCGTCATTGTCATCAAAATCATCATCGTCGTCTTCATCGCGATCATCATCATCGTCGTCATCACAGTTATTACCATCGTCGACATCATTCTATTCAAATAAGATAACATATTATATTGTTATAATATTATTCATGTACATGCCACTCGCGCTTGCGATCTCTGTCTCTCACATTTCTTTTTTCACTTTAAGAGGAAATAAAACAGCGTTCGTTTGACTTCATTTGTATTTTCCATCATATGTATTTCACCAGCGTATCTCGAACATCTAATATGGGACCCGCGTACTTATGAATCTAAATCAGAACTCGGTGATGTTGCCACATTTCCTGTCCCATTTATTTGTAGCTTGCGATAGTTCCGGTCGCAAATGGCGGTTTATTTTGATTAGTGCAAATTGATATTTATTAATTAAAATGAATGATTATTAATTTACAAACGTGGATTCATGCGCACGCGCGGGTGTGTGTGAGCTTGTGTGCATGTCTGTGGAATTTGTCTGGATGCATACATACCCACACATCCCACACAACCCGGCCCACCTCCCCCCCCCCTGGCCCCCCACCCACCCACCCACACAGACACACACACACACACACACACACACACACGCACCCCCCACACACATCGCCACCCAGAATTAGTAGGAGCGCATTAACAATCCTAACGCACTTTCTTTTGTGACTGTCCAATCAATGCCTGCCACTCGTTATGGCCCAATAGTATTGAACTCTAACACAGGTGGTCTCACTAGTTTGGCTCGCGGCCATGGGGGCGTATACCCCTTCAAAATATGCTTGTGCTCGTGGGCCAGTTGCACCCTCTTGTTTCTATGTTTTCTGTAAATTTCAAAACTGTTCAAGGGCCAACCACCAAAGTTCGCGGGCCGAATCTGGCCCGCGGGCCGCTTGTTGAGAAACCCGTGCTAACAGATACAAGTGCCCAGTGTGTACAGCAAGCCGACCTAGTTCAAGATACCAGGCCCTAACATGTTTTACAAACATTGCTGTTAACTGGTCTATACTTATTTCGCATGACTCAAGTCATACCAACGAGTATGCCACTAACTTTATATTTTTTACAAAGCGAGTCCCAATAAAATAAATACATAAATAACTAAATAAATAAAAGGAATCACAACACAAAGAAATATACATGTATTTCATAAAAACTCTGAAAACCAATATTAAAACTAAAAGCCCAGTTATGAAACTTCTTATGAAGCCCAATTATTAAACTACTTTTAAGGGAGAAAATGATTTCAATTACTGTACCCTTACAATCTACAACTGTATCACGGAATCCTCTACAATACCGTCCACACTACGATACCAAGAAGTGTCGTGACAATTGGTAAAATTAATGCATAAACTGGACTGAAACCAATATCGTTGTGATGCAGAACCAGAAGCAGCATTTCTAATAACGTTTTTGACTGGTATTCTCAAAGGGAGTATAACTTCAGTCCTTTATGGACTTTCCTCCCTTTCAACATACTCTAAAAGTGTGTCGTAACGGGCCGTAAACGGGTGGGAAAATGGGTCAGAATCATGAGGAATTTTCTCACCCGTTACGTTTAACTTTCATATCATAAAAGGAAACAAATCCATCGTTGAAGGACTGAGCCTGGTTTAAACCCGAGTTTTAAGTTAGACTATACTCCATCTGAGAATAGACAAGCAATTGGATAATTTGTCATGCATTTTCTGTGCCATTTTCTGTGCATAGTGGTTAATTACTTATTCACGAGAAGCACCAAATTTAAGTAATGCTTCTCAAATTCAACAGTTCAAATGGATTTCCAACTAATAATATGGATGAATGTGGTGATTTTGCATCTAGTAAGGAATCGAATATATATATAAAAAAAATGAAAAAACAAAAATAAACAATGTATCAAACACAATAATAATAAACACCTTAAATCTGTGATTAATAAAATACAATCTTAAAAAACCTTGAGGTTTTCGCAACAAATTTCATGACGGTAAACAATATTGTCCATAACTTTGTCTGGAATAAAAGTTGCCTCTAGATAAACGAATACTATTAGTTCATAATATTATCACCGTCGCCATCATTGTAGGCCTAATCACCATCGTAGTCAGCATCGTTCGTAATCGGAGTCGTCATCATCATCATCGTCATCGTTGTAATCGTCCGTCATTGTCATCGTCATCATTATCGTGATCGTCGTCATATCATCGAAATCATCATCGTCGTCTTCGCCATCATCGTGTCCTCATCGTCGTCATCAACAGGTATTACCATCGTCGATTCATCATTCTATTCAAATTAAGATAACATATTATATTGTTAGATTATTATCAATGTAATGCCACTCGCGCTTGCGATCTCTGTCTCTCACACTGTTTTTTTCACTTTTAAGAGGAAGGATAATTAAAAACAGCGTTCGTTTGAGGCTTCACTTTGGTATTTCCCATATTTCACCATCGTATCTCGAACATCTTCATATGGGACAGCGACTCATGAATCTAAGATCCGAACTCTGTGGGTGATGTTGGTATACATTTCCTGTCCCATTTATTTGTAGCTTGCGACAGTTCCGGTCGCAAATTAACGCAGTTCTATTTGATTAGTTTGCAAAATTGATATATTTTAAGTAAAAAAAATAATGATTATTAATTGTACAAAACGTGGATCATGCGCACGCGAGGGTGGTGTGAGCTTGTGTGCATGTTTGTGGAATTTGTCTGGATGCAGACACACCCCACACACATAAATATACACACCCCACCACCCCACCCCCACACACACACGCACCGCCACCACACACACCCCACACACATATACATGATTCGCATGACTCAAGTCATACCAACGAGTATGCCACCTAACTTTATATTTTTACAAAGCGAGTCCCAATAAATAAATACATAAATAAATAAATAAATAAATAAATAAATAAATAAAAGGAAACACAAAACAAAGAAATACACATGTATTTCATAAAAAACTCTGAAAACCAATATCAAAACTAAAAGCCCCATTTATGAAAACTTCTTAGTGACAGCCCAATATTAAACTACTTTTAAGGGAGTATAGAAATGATTTCAATTACTGTACCCTTACAATTGTATCACTACAATTGTATCACGGAATCCTCTACAATACTGGCCACACTACGATACCAAGAAGTGTCGTGACAATTGGTAAAATACTTCATGCATAAACTGGACTGGAACCAATAGACCAGTTAACAGCAATGTTTGTAAACATGTTAGGGCCTGGTATCTTGAAATAGGTAGGCCTGACTGTTACACACTGGGCAATTGTATATGTTAGAGTTTTAATACTATGGGCCATAACGATTCGCAGGAATGGATTCGCAGGCAACAAAAGAAGTGACGTAGGATGTTAACTGGTCTATATCGTTGTGATGCAGAACCAGAAGCAGCATTTCTAATAACATTTTTGACTGGTATTCTCAAAAAGTGGATATACCTTTCGGTCCTTTATGGACTTTCCTCCCTTTCCAACATACTCTGAGAGTGTGTCGTAACGGGCCGTAAACGGGTGGGAAAATGGGTCAGAATCATGAGGAATTTTCTCACCCGTTACGTTTAACTTTCATATCATAAAAGGAAAACAAATCCACCGTTGAAGGACTTAGCCTGGTTTAAACCTGGGTTTTAAGTTAGACTATACTCCATCTGAGAATATACCCGCCATTGGGTAATGTCATGCATTGTTCTGTGCCATTTTCTGTGAATAGTGGTAATAATGCGAGAAGCGCAATTGAAGTAATGGTCTCAAATTCAATCAGTTCAAATGGACTTCCAACTCATAATATGATGAATTTGGCGCTGCATAGTGTTTAATAGGAAGTATGAATGAAACGATATTACACTACTAACGACAAAGATTTATAAATAAATCCAAAAGATAGGGTAAGTGAACAGTCTAGTGTTCAGATGTTTAGATTGAAATTAAAATTAAATCTAATAGATTTAAAATAGAAATTCAAATCTACTGGATTTTATTTTAAGTGTAAAATGGTTTATTCACTATAACCACGATCCTTTAGGATTTGTTATAAATCTTTGTAATTTAGAGTGACACATAAATATAGCTGACTTTTCTTCTGGCGAGACAAAGGGGAAAAGATGCAAAACAAATAAAAAAATATCAAACACAAGAGCAACATTAACAACAACAACAATAATAATAATAAACATCTTAAACAATAAAATACAATTTTAAAACATTGAGGTTTTCCAAACAAATTTTATGACGGTAATCAATTGCCTATACCGTCTGTATGGAAAAAAATTCAATTTTCAAGATTTTATTTTATTGTTTCCTTGGAAAAATAAGTTTTTATTGTCTTAAATTTTAAGTGATAATAATAATAATAATAATACGCGTAAGACGTCAGGGTGATTTTTCTTAGTTTTTCAAACTAATAGTCGCTCCAATTTTACTTTACCACAATTTCTGGTGGATTAAGATTTAAAAAAATGCAGTCCGTATTGTGTTCATATAAACCATATGTTACTATTACTTATTTTGCTTCGGCTTTTGCACCTCTGAGACAAGAAAAAAGGACGAAATTATTTACGTAACTAAAAATGTGCCGCCACTAATTTTTTATCCATAACACGATACAGTCTTTATCGGAATAGCATAATTCGTTTCTTTCTTCAGTGTGTGCACACGAGCGATCGGGATAGGCCATTGATCTAGAGTTGCCTAGCAACAGACCCCATTACGTCACCAAATTCCAGGCCGCTGAAGACCGAGTCAAAAAGAGCTCAGGCAGATCCGGGGCCTTTTAATCATACATGAAAACGATCTATATCGCGCAATAAAACACCACGCCGTGTTGTACCAAGTAAATGTACCTATTCAGGTAGGCGAATAGATACGGCGTGTTCGTTGAAGTCGTCGTTGTTGTCGCCCGTTCGCTATTTAATCGGCGATTTATATACTTGAGGTTCTTCCAATGTCTGTTTTAATCGCGGGAGAGCCCTGACTCTTTAAAAGGCTATTCTACTACCACATAAACCATGTAAGTATACTACTACTGTGCCCACAATCAATTAATGCGCTGCACGAAAATGGATTTTTTTTTATTATTATTAAAAAATGAACTAAAACGATAATTTGCCGCTTCCCAGATACGTTGTAGCTAACTCCATGCAGACGACACAACAGCTGTTGGTTTTTTTGTATAGTTTCATTTTTTCATTTGTGCAAATTATAAAGCAATTTTCACGTGCGTGATAAGAGAAATGGTTATTTTGTGTATGTAGAACTGTCGTAATCAAAATAATTTTAATTGTTTTGTTGTATATTGAATCCGGAATTCAAGAAGTCGTTTATACATTGATTGTAGTTGATCATCACAGGAAGGAATTCATACATATACTTTTCTCACTTAATCCCGCGAAAAACCGAGTTGTAGTTGACAAACTAATTTCCTACTCCGTGGAAGTACCGTTAGTACCCGAAGCCGGGGTAGGAAAAAACGGTCTCGCAACATAGCAGTGATAAGGAACTTTATACTCCCGACTTCGTCAATTTCTTAATCGTTGACTTTTAGCTTCTTATACTAGTGATAAAACAATCGTCACAGACGCAAAGTTGCGTTATTTGAATGTGCTGCATTCCTTAAGTCGACGGAAAGCATTTGAGACAACACGAAAAAACTGCAAAAACACCAGATGGGGTGCGGTCCCGTATGATTCCGAAGTGTGTTAAAATTAACCACCAGCATTGCAATTTGCCACTGGCATGTTAGTGTAAAATAACTAATAACACCGGACATGTGGTGCTTAATTAACAACCCAAGCAGTGTATAATCATACATTGTAATAATAACACTAACATGGTGGTATGTAACACGAAATGGTGTAAATCCTACACCAGTGGGTGCGATCCCCTATTGATTCCAGTAGGGTGTTAAAATTAACACCCATGTTTGTTAAGTTAACACTCCAGTTTGCAGTGAAGTTCGATACTTAATATCGAACATCGCCCTGTATAACAATATAAGGCTTAACAATGGAATTCCGATTCCCGAATTATCATTACTCTAACGCAAGGATACTGGCCTGTTGTTGTTGTTACTTATTTAAGTTATTTTTATCGGATTTCAAATGGTTTGGTCTGTCTCCCGGTCTCTTTGTGATCTTTCACCTCTCTTTAACAATAGCCGCTGAAACAACGTTGTGGTGCAGGCATGCATATAAAGCGCTCGATCAGCGTACGGTAAAATCATTTTTCAAGTATATAACTAGGACACATACACTTACCGGGAAAATTACCCTAATTCCCCTTAATATGAATATAAAATGCGTACTTTTGATTCATTCACACACCTATACAATATATATCTAATTATATATATTTAATAATATATCTAATAATCTATATATATATATAATATCTATATATTAATATATAGCGATATATATATTGAAAATGGAGCTACTTAAACCTCGTGTGAATTACTACTTGCCACGAAGCAATACATATATGTGAGAAATTGATGACAGCGCGGCGGACGTAGCATTATTAATCGCAAAATGAACTTGCTGTTGGATTGGGACTCGAACCCACACCCTTTTTAGATCTTCTGGATGCGGCTAATCAATTGCGGCCACCAGGCAGGTGATGGGTCCATTCGAGTTTCTACCACCATAGCGTTCGATCGTAATGCCGTCCAGATCACGAGGTGAGCATCATTCTGATACACAAGCAACTCTACTAATTTATAAACACATGTGAGAATTAGCGCATCCGAGAGCTAAACGGAAGGTTGTGGGTTCGAGTCCATCCACAGCAAGTTCCGTTTGCGATTAATAATGCTACGTCCGCGCTAGATCATCAATTTCGATCTCACACAAACACAAATAACCAACAATCACACACAGACAAACAAACACACAACACACACACACACACACACACACACACACACACCACACACACAATATAGAGATATATATATTATATATATATATATATATATATGATATATAGATATATATATATATAGTATATAATTAGAGATATATATGATAATTTGGCCCTTGCACGGGAAGGAACTTATTGAATGGACGTTTACGTGTCCTCCAGATCATCCAAGGATATATAGAAGAGATAATAAGAAATATAGATATATATTATATAGATATAGGTAAAATATATATCTATAGATTATATCTTAATATATATATAAGATACATATATTTCATATGCTTCTGTGTTTCCGCTTGTGTAAACTTTTTGGAAACCATAAAAAATTGTCATTATACCTCTCTATCCCGTGAAGACTTTTCTTTGGACACGTAAGAAAAAAAAAAAAGAAAGAAAGAAAGGAAAGAAAAAAAAAAGAGACAAAGAGAAGTATTACGCGAACGAGCCTACACAGGTGTATTTGTAGTTTGCTCTATAGATTTCACACCACTAAAAGATCTGGTCTGGCACCTCTGGCCGAAGTGTTTGGGAAAGGAAAAAGGGTGCGTAAAAAAAGTGGAGTCTAGTTCAAATGAAAATAGTTGAAACTGGAACTCCTGGGCCATATTGTGTTTGGAAATATTTTAAAGTAAAAACAGCAAATATCAAAAATATCAAGACAAAAAGGTGTGTGAGGATTACTACTGAGTAATTACCAGTATAATTTACCCCATCCCATAGGAAAATTTTGACTAGAAGCCACGGTTCAGAGGGGATCGGAACTCATCGTTTTGTCTTAATGCTTCAGTAGTTCGAAAACTCTGTCAACTTATGGATTCTTCTGCCTGAGGATGCAGAGGTCAGCAGGCCAAGGTAATACAAATTAAAAGCAACTGAGTCGCTTCATTAACGAGAAATTTACGTTTTAATTAAGGCCTAGGCCATTTTGTACATAAAACCATGGGGCAATTATTGGGGTGTGAAACTATAATTTCAACACACTAAATAGATCTGGTTTGGCACCCTCTGGCCGAAAAGTGTTGGGAAAAAAAGGTAATAAAAATAAAAAAAAAGTGACAGTCTAAGTTCAAATTGGAAAAATAGTAGAAACTGGAACTTGCCTGGCCATATTTTGTGTTAGAAATTATTTTAAAGGTAAAATCAGCAAAATATCAAGACAAAAAGGGTGTGAGGCTTAAATACTCTGAGTAATTACAGTACTAATTTACACACCAATCCCATAGGAATATTGGACTAGAAGCCACAGTTCAGAGGGGATCGGAAATCATCGTGTTTTGCATGCTTCAGTAGTTTCGAAAACTCCGTGGGTCAACTTTAGGATTCTTCTTGCTGAATGGGATGAAGAGGTCTAGGTCCAAGGTAATACATAATTAAACAACTGAGTCGCTTCGTTAAAATGAGAAAGTTACGTTAATTAGGGCCATTTGGTACAATAAACCAATGGCAATTTATTTGGTGGTGTGAAACATATAGGAAACATTTTCCACTTAATTATAGCACTATTTCAAGTGTTTTTAGTTGAAATCTTTGCAACATTTTACCATTTTTCAAGAGTTGTAATATATATTATATATATATATATTATATATATTATATATATCATATATTATATATATATATATATATATAGATATATATATCTACAAAATGGTAGTATTCAGGGAGACAGTTGAATAATTTCATAGTTATAAGAGCTCTTATAGTTATTTAAACTTAATTAATCGTCATATCCTTTGTTTATTCTAGTGGAGACCTTATTTGCATAAATTTTAATATTCATACTTTTAAGGATATAAACCCATATTCTAACGGAAAACGTTAGGGAGACAGTAAATGTCTCCCAAACGTATCAGTAGTATATAACAAGATCAGTGTACTCCCAAAGGTGCGATATAGGGTTATATACATATATATATATATATCTATATATCGCCCAGGTTATGCAAGTTGTATGTCAGTTGCTTTTAAAATTCTGGGATATAACATTCAAATATCCATGCTAGCATGCATTCAGGTTGGCCCCGGATTTTGCAACCTCATCAACAAAAATGACCCAAAAAAATCGGTGGTTAAGTTCAAAAAGCAGAATTTACAAGTGTAAGACCTTGTTGAGGGTGAATTAAGAGACCTTTTGGTGTTCTGATCATGTCTTTTGAGTTAGAGCAAAGATTTGTCATTAAAACTCCCGTTTAGGATTTGCAGGTGAGCACGAAGTAAAAAAAAAAAAAAAAAAAGGTTTATAGGGGGTCGTCTCGTCGTCGGCGTTAATATCGCCTCCGTCCCGCCCCTCTATATTGGCATCATGACGAGCATCGCCAGAATTTTTCTAGATAAATTAATTTTCTCCAAGAAATTCCAGCCAATGACGAGCGTTCATTAATAGATCTATTTTCTAGAATTCATCTGAGGGATAGAATCTCTAGGAGAAATAACTAGTGAGAAAAATTAATTTAACATAGGAGAATGCTATGTCTCCGAGGAGAAAGACATTCTGTCGCCCGGTCATAAGTGTTTAATATATCCATGCAGAAATTATAGAAATTCGGTTCCAAAACGGAAGAGCTATCATGGCTAGTAGGAATATCTCGTATGATACAATTAGCCAAGGAGGGGGGGTATCGTTGGTTGTATTTATAGGAATTAATTTCTCCTAGAAGAAATTCCAGCCAATGATATAGGCGATACTATATATCTAATCTAACAGATTAAATCTGATTGGATAGAAATCTGTAGGAGAAATAAACCTAGGTTTTCCAACGAAAAAATTAATTCTGGAAGCGGGCCATAAGTTTGAATTTGTCCATGCAGAACTTAATATTTATAGGAATTCGATCATGGCTGAATTTCTCAAAGTTTAGCCCCCCCAAAAAAAAATCAATGATTTTTTTTTTTTTTAAAGGTATTTTTAACAAGTGCAAAAAACTGCAGTTTTTTAACATCTGCATGAGGGCGCAATTTTATTGCATTACTACACTTGCATTCGAACAAATTTATATGTGACCATAATTTTGAACTTTGACCATTTACCTAGGTGACAGCCAAAGTCACCATCCCATTGACTTTTGTCTTATTTACTGTAAGGTATAGCGGGTTAAAAATTATGTAAAATAATAATAATTTTAAACAATTTTATGATAAATAATAATAAATCATCATCATCAATTTTAATTACATTAAAAAAAAAAAAAAAAATTTTATTCTTTAAATTTTTTTTTTAATATCATATGCTTGTTATTCCACCTCATTTGTATAAATTTAATATTCATATCCTTTGACGGAATAAACGAAACAATTGGAAATCTTAGGGCACACAGGAATTCGCCTTTAAGCCAAATTCAGTGCCATCACAAAAGATAATTTCGCCATAAATGCTGAATTAGTCAATAATAATAGTAAGACTTAAACAACGGTAGGGGAAAATTGCATTATTCGTAGTTATAATGAATTGTACTACGGGCTGTTTATAGCAAATCATGTTACAGAGAGCCCGTCATACAAAATCTACAAAATTGCATAACTTTGCAAAAATTAAAATTTTATTTTTGTTATCCAAAAACGGAAATAAAAGCACAATACAAAGGAGGCGTTAGAGAAAGATGAAATTTCTTCCTAACGCCGTAATGAGTAAATAGATTTCGTCCTAAACGCCGTACGTGAGTAAGGGAGCGGTCATTATTATGCAGGGGGGGGGGGAATGTAGATTTTCAACTTTTTTTTCGCCAAAAATTTTCGCGTTCCCCTCGCGTCCGTTCAAAAATTTCACACTCCCCTTATCATGCTGATTTCACCATTTAAAAGTTCATGTTCCCCTCTGTCTCGTGATGACAAATTTCACGTCCCCACTCTCTTTACAAAAATTTTTTCGAGTCCCCCACTTCCCAAAAAAAATCCTCCATTCCCCGGCCCGTAAATAATGACCCCTCCCTAAATGAAAGTTCCATTTCACCCCCTAACCTACCTGTAAGGGTAGTAGGCCCCTATATTATCTTATTAATCATAATATAATATATCAAAGACCACCCTAATTATGCGGTTATTAGAAGTGGGAACACAAGGACAAACAAACACGACAGGGTATGGAAAAGGAAAAAAAAAAAAAAACCAATATATAATGAAACAAGAAAACACTGTGGCAGCCAGCCAGCCAAGCGTGGTAAGCAAAACCTACCGAAACACCAGCACCTGATGACGACTGAGAGATATCTCTATATAAGCCTATACAGGCGCAAGCAAGACTGAAACGCCGTTGCTATAAAACCTTTTGTTTCTATGACGTATACATAATGCAGCTCTGACTCTTTAAACATTGGCCCAGGCATGTATTCAGTCCTGGATTAATCTTCCCCAGGACTAAGTCCCTACTATATTTTATTTTTTTTAATTGACTATTGAAAGACTAAACGACCTTCAGTGGTAAAGTTCTCAGCTTTGAGGGGGAACAGATGTCCGTTGCTATGCCGAAATACCGGGCCATGCAAAAACACCTGGTGTTTTTGTAGAAGATTAGATTGCCCTTAAAGGGATTAGTGGCCATTAAATCGATCGACATATATAATACCGAAACAGGAAGCCGCGAAATATATCACGCTGGCTTCGGTTTCGTATTGTGTGCGGCGTTGTAAATATAACACAGGAATAAAGATGGCAGCATCCATGATTGCAATACAGTCGTGACATTTGTCGGAAAATAAGCTGGATTTTTTCGCAAGGATACTACAATCGCCATGAAACCATCGGGTAAGTCTTATTTAGGGACATTTCATTAATATGTGCCGATAGATTTATGCCAATAAATACCTTTAAGACTTAGCGTGATGGCAGGGGTATTCGCAGTTGGCGGCGCGGCAGTATTTTTAGTGGGGGGGGGTGGAGAGGGGTTAAAAATCAAAAATCTTTGGGCAAAGTGAATTTCTAGGAGGACAAAAAAAAATCAGGTGAAATTTGCACAATAATCGGGATTGCGTGAATTATGCTCCAAAAATCGGACCATTTTTTTACGCAATTAGCGTTCACCGATACCATGTTTCATGGTTCTTAGTCGGGCAAACACTCTCTTTTTGCCAATAAACATGCATTGTTTTTTCTATATAACAATGTCTTTTTTTTGTTTGGTGATCGATAAACCTGCATGGTTTCGCGCTGAATAGGTTTTTGATCGATGCATAAAGTTTCGCCCGATAAAAAATGTGGGCAAAACCAAGGTTTATCCCGGCTAACACAAATACTGCACCAGTTTGAAGAGAGATTATCCAAAGCGTGGATGAAAACCACTCCTTAGAACTACGACGGAAAAGTACTATTTGGACGTAGTGCACGTTCGGAATAAGGAACAGTTCGATGGTTCAAACCGGCGCACGCTAACTTTGGCTCGAGCCACTAATCACATTGATCACAACACAAATTCCTATTATGGCAAATTATAATTCGGAACATGTGCTTTGAGCCAAGGCTGGAACCAGTAACCAATGGATACTAATGTCACGGGGGGGGGGCGGTAAAAACTCCCGACCCAAAATTTGGACGGGTGTGCGTCCGCCGGGAAACAAAAATCGACCCATGTTTATATAGTGACCAAACTGTACAAAAATAGGAACCCATTTATATAGTTGGCTTCACAAAATGTTGACCCATTGATATAGTTGGCCTTGAAATTTCCGCACCATTTTCATAGTTAATCTTAGCTAAAATCGGCCCATTTTCAACTAGTAATTTTCACAAAATCAGAAAATTCAACCATTTTCATTGTGATTTTAGCGAAAATCGGTTAAATTGACCCATTTTCATAGTAAACTGACGCCCAAAAAGTGAAAAAACAAACCCATTTAGATGTAGCAATGAGGCCTCAAAAAGGGACCCATCTTATAGTAGCCTGGTGGGAAAAACGCCCCATTTTTATAGTAAGGCGTAAAAGTGACCATATCGGCGGCACATATGTACCTACCTTTTCCACTGAGTACCCTCCCACCCCGGGACGAATGTGCACTAAATCACAGCGAATAGACTGTGGGGCGTAGACAAATACCAACTGGTATTATTAAAAAAAAAAATCTGTAGTCAGGGGGGCTTAAGAGAACAACCAAGTGTAAATTATAATAGATTTTAAAATCATTAAAGCTTGGCAATTTTTATATCACCTCAATGTATTTCCCAATATCAGTGGACCAATGATTTGCATCTAGACTTCGCCAAACCATGAGCTAAAGAATCAACAATCGGGGCGGTATGCGGAGCCATTGTTATATTGCCAGGCAGTTGAAAAGATTCCGGTTTTATGAGTAAAGCAGTTCGCTGATGTAGTGCACTTTAGTATCCATTGGTACTGGTTCAAGCCAGGCTCAGGCACCTGTTCGAAAATCTGATATGCCATAGGCTTGGTGTGTGGTATGTGATCAGTGGCTGTATCTTTTTCGAAAAATTATGAAAACATGAAAAAATCAGTGTCAAAGTGAATTGAACCACGCAAGATTTATTGATTTGCGAACGAGGATAAATATTTTGTGCTACGTCATTAAAAAAATCTCAGGTCAAATCGGGGACGTTGATAACAGTCTGAAATCTTTTCAACTGCGAGGACAATATAACAAATGGCCTGCCACTCCAGATGAAAAGGGAAGGGGTTTTTTTCAACCGCAGTGGCGATTGTTGAAAACGTTGACCTTTTTTAACGTTTGAAACACTGGGTGGTCAGGCGTCTGAAGGGTTCACTTCACTGTGTAGGGGTAGAAAGTGTTCTCAGCGACTCTGCGAAAAATCTTTTTTTTTTTTACTCCGAGGCAGCACAAAAAAATGAATATTTATTTGAATAATTTAATTACTTAATTAATATTTTTCACATATATGTTAAGGAACTGGAAGCTTTATCACAGAAACGACAGAAACTAGTTCAGGTGTTCTTAAATTGCTACTTTTAGGCGTTTTCGCAAAATTTGCAGTGTAGGTTCGTCGAAGTTTGTGGACATTTCATATCACAGTCCCGATCAGCTGGTTGCAAATTGCAATATTTTTAAAATTACCCAAGTGATTTAAGATATTAATTAGACTTGCACTCTATATCAGTATTTGAATCCCTTTGAATGCACAGACTAATGCTTAAATAGCGGTTGTATTTAGGTTTTGATGTTTTTTAACACTGCCGGAATTCGTGAATCGATTATCGAGTCGACGTTATAATAAAAGGACCAAAATGCACTTCATGCATGGTCTGCCATAGACATTTCTTCGTCGTCAAGGAAACCATAAATATGCATTGTCTGACGCCCCAGAATTACATATGGGAGATGTTGCGCCCGTTCTTTCTTGGATTATCGCACGGTTCTCTATGTCGTCCACGTTTTATTGCCAAAATAAGCATGAAAAAAAAAAACACTTTGATATATTGTAATGCAATACAATAAAGTGTTGCGCTTCAACTAATTCATGTTAATGACAGTATATTGAAACCAAAATCTCATTAGTCCTCCGCAGGATTATCACATTATGAGTTACACAGAGAAAAAATCGTTAGTAAAATACACAAGCTTTGTAAAAATAGAACTCTATAATAATTACTAAAAAGGTGTACATAAATTAGTCAAATTTTACCTAAGTTAAGCAAAATTTTACTAATTACGAAAAATTTTACATAATTATGATGAATTGTGTTTACCTATTTTTTTCTATGTGTGTAGTTGTTGTTCGTTTGTTATTGTCGCCTGATTGTCGTCATACTATAGATTTGTCGTTACTGAACTACAATCGCTTGCATCGCCGTTTCTTCAAAAAAGAAAATTACCACAGGACGTAATCAAAACACTTTCCCATTTTGGAACCCAGTGCCTTCATTGATAATAGATCTACGATAACGATATACATTAAAAGCAACAAGCCAAACATATAAGATTATCATGATTATGATGATATTGACCGCGTATTTACTACCTCGTCTCCATGACAACTATACGTTGCCAAGTGCTTAACTATTTCCGGACTAATCACATTGTATTGTATATTGACACGGATGTGCTGAGAAATATAAACGAATGAAATTAAATAATAACCGATATGTAATTTCTTCAGCAATACATAGCACGTACTAATTTTAATATTTTTGAAGTGGCCTTAATAAGTATCTTTAGATAAATGCTTTTATTCAATTTCTTCTTTCACTTCTCGTTTACAGAGTCGCGTATACCGCTGTGCAATCAAAACAAATGGAACATGAGAATGGTACAGCGAATTAAAGGGATGTGTTTCATGTCTTCTACCAGCAAGTCGTAATCGGCCTCGAGAAGGACGAAAAAAGTTTTGACATTTTGTAAGGTGATGATATCGATGTCAACGGGTTCATATGAGTGATATATGGTGTATTAGCGAGGCGAAATGCTTCACGCGGAACTCATGAAAAATGGCGCAGCGCCGGATCAGTTTAAGGATGGACCGCTCTCGGTTCGCCACCACCAAAAAAGGTTAGTACACCACGTATACTCGCCCAATTTGAACTTTGCGTGTGAGCGCGTACACTTTTAAACTCTTGATAAAATATGGAATGGTTAGGTAAAAATTCTCCTTAAAATGTTTACCAAATATTTTTTTATCTATAACCACGGAGTAATGTGTATCTTAAAAATAATTACTATAATACAGTGTTGTGTCAGAAGGGAACATGGTCAACTAACTGGTAAAATATTGCACAGATCTATAGGTAAACGTTTCATATAGAAGTCTCAAGGATGCAAATGAGGTATAACAATTGATTCCGTCATTCGCTGCATGATGTTGTGCAGTAGCGCTTGACGGAATAAATGGCATACCTCATTTGCAGCTTTAGGACTTCAGTATGAAACGCTTACCCAGATCTGATGTGTGTATAGAAAAATACAAAACGTGTACTTTTGACACAAATAATTGGTTAAATGTTACCAACATGTCGAGCAGAATACACAATATTGTGTGTTTTTTGACAATAGGTGATTTGCAATATGACTGTCAATGCTGAATCTCTCCAGGCAGATAGGATTTGCAAATTTTATATGCCAGGTTTTAAAGCACTCTCTGACTGTGAAGTTCTGCCTGTGAAGTTGCTGAAGTAATTGACCAAATGTCAACAAGGCCTGCACTATGGACACATTTCCTTCGCTGGCTCATTAAACAGAACTTGAAAAGTCTATTACCTATCATCACAAAGATTCTCTTTTGACGGGCATATTTCCTCGCACTTCGAAGCATTCTATCATTATCCATGTACTTAAGAAGATATCTTTGGATCATGATGTACTTCAGAGTATAGGCCAGTTGCAATGTCAAATTCATTGCCAAATTGATTGAGAAGGCCGTCTGGTAATACAGCATGTTGGCGACATACAAAGCTCACCAAGCTTTGGATGCTAATAAGGCTGTCGTGCTTACTGTCGTGCCAGTATCTGCATGCTGCCTTCCTTCGAACGATTTTCATGACACTTAGATAATATAATAGTTCGTGGGTAGTGTCCCACATGTTGGTGATCTTTGCCCCAATCATAGAACTATATCAAAATTCACAAACCGCGACGACAGACGACACATGCCCTCCGTAAGCGCTGTATTTTTGAAAAATAAAATATTGATTTATAAAATATTTAAAAAAATCGGATTTTATCGTCAAGAGTTCGTCAAAATTATGACTACGTCTAAATTTGGAATGTCTTGGCCGCCATCGCCTAGTTTTGGTGTTGGTAAGTGCGGTGACTGATGCATGCATCACAAACGAACTTCTTTACATCATCATTGGATCATATTGAACATAGGCGTAATCCGGGGGGGGGGGTATATCCCCCCAATATTTTGATGAGGGGGTAATGGTCAATACGATCATGACCCTCCAATGTTGATGCCCGTTCATGTGTTTTTAACCAAAAAATAAAATGTAAGTTTCCGCGCGCTTCGCGCGCATTTTTGTTCTAATTACAATTACATAACAATTTTTGCTTCTAAATGGCAAAATTTTGAGCGCGCTTTGCGTGCACATGTGCCTAGTAATGGATCTTTTCAGCAAACCCAGTTTCATTCATACATTTTCATCACCTCATCCCCCAATGTAAAAAAGAAATTTACGCCACTGATATGAAAAGCGCGCCACTGCTTCATATAATTAACCTTAATGATTAGGTCACTTGTATAGCGCTATACCAAGCACAGAAAACTCGGCCCTGTGTCAAATTCTCACTTACTTTTACTTCTCATTTTACTCATAATAACTTCGAGACACTTAGTACAATTTGTGTTGCAATACTAGATCAAAGTCCATATTAGCGAAAATATCAGTGGTTTAGTTCTGACATCGTCTTCAGTGCTCTTGATGGTGCTAATATGCAGAAGGCAAAACCACACTTCTTCAAAACATTTCCCATCCACGACATGTTCCATTATACCGTTTTGCTAGTTCCGATATTCCGTATTTTTATTCACTTCACATGGGCTATTGGAACCTCGTGTCACAGCGCATTGCTCTTTCTGGGTTTCCCCTGATTGTACATACCGACCCCGTGCGTACTTGGTTGGAATGGATCACACGACATGCATTAATTCATGTGGTGTGACGTCGTAATTTTCACGTCGTGCATCGATTTGTTGGTGGTTTGAGATTCTTTTGGCGTGTGTATCTCAACGGAGTAGCGTTGCCCGGCGGCAAACCTAATATTGTTGAGTGTCCTGTAAAAGTTGTGTCCATGCTGGAGGGAGGGTGTTGGTGTGTTTTTTTTTGTGGTTTGAGTACCTCTTTTGATAGCATATTTTAATAAACTAAGAGTAGCTCTGATACATTCATACAACAGGCAGGACTTCATTGCCTCGTATCTCTTGTCTATATTCTATGCACCATGTCCCATAGGACGTTGGCTCCTCGAACAATTTTGACCATCTATTCCTATCTTGCGCCTCCTATGCATTGTGGAAGGTGGTGCCCACAATGATGTCATCTTCCCATCTCTTCCTTGGTCTTCCCTGTCTTTTGTGCCTGCGACAGTTTCCATAAAAAATGCTTTTGGGTAGGCGATGTTGTTCCTTCTGCACAAGTGACCAAACCATGTCAGCTGCGAGGCAGTGATGATACGAGCTAGGATCCTTTTTTGGTTGAAAGTGGCAGGAGGAGATTCTTGACAGAACTTCTTCAATCCGGATCTTATCCTTCCACTTGATATTAAGGATTTTTCTGTAGCATCGCATCTCAAATGCTTACAACTTCTTCATGTCATTCTTTTTGATGTCCAGATTTCAGAGCGATACAGAAGCACTCGGTTGACTAGTGAATAAACAAGTCGTAATTTGGTGGAGAGTGAGATGTCTTATCACTCCCGACTCTCTGATAATTCCCTATGCTGTTGATGCCAATAATCATCTGCTTTTGATTTCGCTGGTGGAGTCGTTTGATGGTTGTTCGCGTTACTCCCAAATACTTGAATCTGTTAACCTGCTCAAGTGGTGAACCATCAAACTGGATCTTTACTGGGAGCTGGTCATCACGGGAGAATACCATAGCTTTTGTTTAGGTATACTGATCTCATCCCATATTTCTTGCTAGCATGATGCACTTGCTCAATCAAGGTTTGTAGATCGTCCTCTGATGAGTGAGCGATGTAATCTCAAGAAAGCGATAAAATTTTGGGATATAAATCTATTTTGAGAATGAGCGGTCGATAAGGGTAATTCTTTCACGCATGAGGTAAGGATATGATTATTTATACTGGTGTCAATCTCAGTGGCGGCGCCAGCGGGGGGCACGGGGACATTTCACCCCTATTTTTTCTCTCTCTCCACCCCCCCACCCCCGAAGGAAAATTAACAAATTTTGGCCAAATTAGCGATTTGGGGCCAAATATCACAAAAATGTTAGCAAAGAGCAGTAATTTTGCGACAAAATTGGTAAAAAATCTCAAAATTTTGGATGTTTTCATACCCCAGAATTTCACTCCCCCCAAAACACACCACTTTACCTCCGCCACCCCCGAAAAAGAAGTCTTGGCGCACCACTGGTCATTCTTGATACAGATCAGAATAGCATTAATCAATTATGAATTTTAGTACCAGCACAAATCGGGCGTATTTTTTTTATAATAATAATAATAAATAGATTTAATATAGCGCCAAATGCAGGTGCCTCTAGGCGCTTAACAAATCTTTAGACAAATAACTCTACAAATGGAATTTTACTATCAATTTAACAAACAAAACCATGAAATAATATGTAACTTAGAACTACTGTAGAAATATAATACCGTAATTACTATACTTAAAACTATTGGACATAAAATATTATCAATAACAAAAGTCATACAAAATGTGCTAAAACTTCGAAATGTGACCAACACATGACAGAATTAAAAAATCATTGGCGAGAGTTGGTGACATAAACGCGTCCCAGGAGAGGAGAAGTTATAGCACTAGCACTCTCAGCAAGATCTTCAACATCTTGCTCTGTCCCATTGATGGCAAATTTGGCTGGTTTATTTGCACCAACACAAATGACGAGATTTATGACCTCGCACAATAGTTACAAATCACCTTTTTGGGGAAACAAAATGAAAAAGTATGACGCAATTAGAGTAACTCACAGGTAATTAATCACATGCAAATGCAAGATGAAAAAGCTGCGTTTTGAGTTTAGATTTGAAAATGTTCAACAGAAGGTGATTCGCGAATAGTGATAGGAAGTCGGTTCCATAGTTTGGAAGCGGCAACCGAAAACGCCCTTTCGCCTTAATATTTCGTCGATGAATACACTGGCACCAGACAACGCTTCTAGGCCGATCCTTAGTGTTCTAGAGGGAATGTACAGACGAATCATGTCCGAAATGATTTGTGGCCGCTAAAAACCATGGGAGGGCTTATAATTGAGAAGCAGAATCTCTGTACGGCACGTTGTTGTACTGGTAACCAGTGTAATTTATTAGGTACCAAGGCGTGGAGTGTTTCAGAACGGCGTAAATCTGGGCACAAGCCGTGCAGTCTTGTTTCTGCACTTTCTGAACCATCGCTATTTCTGCTCTGCTGGGCAGACCGAAGATTATGATTCAAAACCTCCAGCTTTGACGTAACAAACGCGTGGATAAGTCTAACGGTGGAAGCTTCATTAAGATAGGGCCGAATTTGACCGATCTTTTGATGCCATGAAAAGCAGATTTCACCGATGGTTGACATGGTGGCTCATACATACGATGGATCAAGGAATAGCACCTCAGATTGCGAGCTTTTTCCGATGGCCGAATGATGGAATCTCCGATTTTCAGAGAAGGTTTTCCAGGTAGTGTTTGCGAAAACTTGGATGAAAATACAACATTTCTGTCTTATTTCATTTTTAAACCCACTTGTTTCTTAAACACCAGAGTTGAATATCACAATACAAGCTCTATTCCTTCTAATAGTCCTTTCCCGATCTTTCGGCGAGAATGGTTCACAATAACTGTGTATCATCTGCATACACAACTGCTCTCAAGCCATGAGCCCGTATTATATCCTGTAGGAGCGCTAACTATGTGAAGCGATTGGCGCTGCAACTGATCCTGAGGGACGCCGCATTTCAACTCCAAACGCGATCTGAGAACTGTTGATGACGCCGGATTGTTGTTCTCCCCATTGAGAATATAGATGTAAACCATTGCATTGCATCGCCTTACACATATACCAATAGCGCACGGAAAGACGATGGAGCAACTGACCATGATCATGAGTCAAAGGGCCGCACTGACATCAAGCAAAATTGAAAGAGCCTCTTTTCCTTGGTCAAGACTATCAAGATGTCGTTGTGTACCTTGACGATTGCCGACTCTTATGCTGGGGTGTGGTCCTGTATGATGCCCCGCGTTGCATTGTGGCAGGAGATCCCCTCATTAAGGTAGGAATGTAGTTGATTCACGGCAATCCTTTCCAATGACTTGGCCAAGAAATGGGGCAGATTTACAGGGCCGATAGTTGCTAGATATTTGCTCAAATGGACTTTGTCAATCAGTGGAATTATACGAGCATGTTTTAGCTCTGATGGAAACTTGCCCATTGTCAGCGAGATATTCACATCCTCGTTATAACAGGCAATACTTCACTAAGCAAACTTGAACGCTCATCAGGAAGTGGATCGAGTGAACAAGAAGTTATATGTGATTTGATTGCTTCCAGGACATCGTCTTCTGATACTTTCGGCAAATTATTGAAGCTAGAGCTGCGATCTTGCTCCTAGTAAAGAAGAGATGTAAGATTAACTCCCAAGTTGGCTTGAAGTTCTTGATTTTAATTGTCAAAAACATTGCAAAAGAGTCAGCAAGATCTTTGGGGTTGTCATGAGGCGGTAAGCGATTTTTCGGAAGCGTGGAGATGCAGCTTTTTAACTATCCGAAATAATTACGGATTTTTTCACTTTAATTCGCGATCTGTTTGCTATGGTACTCATCTTACTCTAGTGAGAATGGGTTTCTGTATTTCTCGCATTGCTGTTGATAACATTCTTTATGACTGTGATTCCTGACGCAGCCATCGCGTCACTTTGACGACGCTCTTTTTTAGCTTTGCGAAGAGTGTCGGTGTACCAACGGTGTCGTGTGGACGGAGTATTATATTCTTTCGCCTTTATTAGGTGCATGTTTATCGGCAATGCTACAAAGAAATCTTGTTGGTAGTCGTGGGTAAATGAGTCTAAATACTCTGTGTCCCGCCAGCGGTTCTGTAAAGATTTAACAATCTCGCTGAAGTTCACATGGGTTGATGGCCTTAGGGGTGGGGGGGGGGGGGTATTGGGTCTGAAATATGATAAAAATTTTGTTCTAATTCCAGAAAATGAGATATGCAATGGCTAATTGGTGTAGACGTATCTACAAAATGCTTTTTTATTTCGAATCTGCAATCGGGACATTGTTCGTTTCCCGATTGCGATCAAAGTCAAGTAGTGTCCGCAAATTTGCCAAAAATGCAACTCATCTCCGTATTTTAATCATGCAAAAAATTTCAAGGGGTTAATAATTTAGATATTTTAAAAGATATTAGTATTGAACTATATAACACATTCATTTGGGCTAAGTTGAAGTATATAATACTATTATACTTGTCCATAATTTAAAAAGTTATTAAATGTCACTGAGTAATTGATTTAGTCTGTAGAGTTGATAAATGATTAATGAATGATTAATATTAATTAAAATTATTTAAAAATTAATTATACGGACAATGGATGGCACCTATTATTTCGATGATTCTTTCATTAATAATGATGATAATTCAGTATAAAATGAATTTAAAAAATATCCATATTTCACATCAAAATCAAAGCGCCGCCCTCAAATTTGTCTTAATGTTTCGAGGCCTATAACTCGTTTCGTTCACTACCAACATCCAAAACGAGCACGAACGTAACTAGAAAACCTACATCATGAACATGAAATTGGGGGGCACACAATTAAGCACATATAGCCGAGTGAACCATGAGGCGATTTTCAAAATTGTGTTCCAATTGCAATTACGGACGACGCCATGAAATTAGGCGATTGGTCGATTGCCGGTTGCCATGGCACTGTTTAAAAATCCGGCTTCATGTTCACTTCCCGGGTATTTAAACCCTCCTGCTATGTCACCGCAAAGTTTCGTCCCAGTAGCATGTTAGTTATTTAGTTACATTCGTTCTAGTGTTTAGCCACATCAGAGAGGCCTTACGGGTTTACCATGGCAACCAAGCAAAAATATTTAATCGTGTGATTTTAAAACTTTGTGGAATTGGCTACAATATGATTATAACAGTATATACCACTATTTAGGAAAAGTTAAGAAAAATCAATTCAAAGTTCACGGCTTCAACCCCATAACCCCCCCCCCCCCCGCCGTAACTGAACGAGCGTTTGATGTTGCTTCACACACAAGGGCTGGCGAGATACTTTTGACGGCAACTCAACGATGGGAGTGATCAGACGACCCCCCAGATTTTACTGACGGCGACTTACCGATCGTCAACTCAGATTCTGGCAATCAGCAGTCTCGTGTGGTTTCAAGTGGTAGGACCACGCACTGGCCTGCGTAAATTATGGCGAATTAGCATGTTTGCATGCTTTAATACTTATCATATCGCGGTCTTCCTCAACGTCCACATGAACATTAAAATCACCGGTAACTAACAGGTGGTTTGGCGCCAACTGTTCAAAGTTTCCAGAAGAGACGACAGTTCTTCAAACATGGAGGAGGTGAGCTTATTAGTCTTGGAAGGGGCGGGCGGTATATAATTACAAGTTCAAATGAATGTAGAAAACCTGAAGAAATAGTGAAATTCATGTGCTCCAGGACTTTAAATTCACACTGTCCTTATGATGAACTTGTAGGCCATCGCGGATAAGGAGAGCGATACCACCACCTTTACCATTTTTCCTGTTATTTTGTTATTTTAAACTTAAAAAATTTTTTATTTATATCAGTACAAGTATCAAAATTATCCCTGTCGTCTCCCGAAATCCCAGGTTTCGTAATAGCCAAACCATCTAATATTGCTTACTATCACAAAGTCGCATATTGCTGTTGACTTATGTTTTGCTTTTCATTGACCTGGCATTCCAGTAGCGAAACGAATGCATGGACATTGTGGGTCCAATGTTTTTGGAAGAGGTCTAGGGTACGAGAAACGTGTATGATTTCTGTTTGTTAATTCCATTTCGGGCATTGCATTCGGGAATCTAATTGTGGTTACAGTTGATATCACTTCGTTTTTGTGGTCGTCCCGCTCGAGCAATCCTCTAGGGAATTTGTTTTTCCATCGAAGATGGTAATCCAAATCGGAGTAGAAAAAAGCCACTACATTGCAAGTTACACCAAGCATATGTGGACAAACCAGTGATTGGCAGAATATCACAGTCATGCACAGAGTTGGTGTTGTCTCGTAGTCAGTGCAAAGTCCTCTGGTTCCAATTATTTCAAGAATTAAGGACATGTAATATGCCTACAGGAAATTCCCTTTAACATTTCCTAAGCCGATGAGAAAACAAACTTTTGCTGGATGAACACGCACGCTCATCACAGTGGATCTTCTCAGTTCATTGACATTTAATGGATGTAATATGACCTATGGTTTTGAGAGTACCACTATGTGTAACAATGCCGCCAGATGATACACTATTAGTTACAATCTGCTCATCAACCAGGCACAGTTCAGTGTGTTGTACTTGTACATGCATTGACATGAACTGATCTTGTGTCTTCTAGTTATCATATATATACACAACACTCAGGTGTGTGTTTTCTAAGACACTGTGAATGAAAGCTGTGAACTGTTCCATAGGAGTTGATACTTCGTGGCCTCATATGACCAGCATTGTTTTTTAAAACTGTTCCTGTAAGTTTTCATTTTGTAATCTCGGGCAATGGACTGTGGTCACAATATTTAGAATCTATTTGATTAATAAACTACTAGGGGGCACTCACCTGTGAAATGGATAGGTTGTGTTAGGCTGGCATTTCCAAACCAGTGTTAATTTAAAATTAAAGGTTACGCATGAGTATATGGTTGATGCCTGAACTATATACTGAGGTTATATCATCTCTCTACGAGAGGTTTCCCCTATGATTCAAGTATTTACACTAACATATTAAGTACTAACATCCTCGCTCAAGCGATGGTTGTCTTTTAAAAGACCATTCTTGTTAGTTCTTTAAGTCTTAAGTACCTATTGTTCACCCTTTTCCATTGAGTTTGAAGGGCCTGATGTTAAATAGGAATGCTTCATCTCTGAAATACACGCCGGATTCTACTCACGTGGTAGCCTATACGGCGCTACCAGCTCACCATTCTATTCTAAACCGCGGGCAGCTACTGCACAGTACAACACAGACTGGGCTCATTGCGAGGCGGTAGCTTCAAGATAGGGCTTACTAAGTACACAGTTATTAGGTAATACAGTAAGTGGCGTACTGTAGTTGCCCAATAGGTGTAGAGAAGGTTGGATGTGGTGTAGACAGTACCGTAGTAGACTCGCAGCTACCACGAAGCTACCCCGCGCGTTTACCACGACGCCATTTTAGAGTGGGTGAACATTTTCATTGAAATGAGGCGCTTACACTTGGGTTCCGTTTAGCGTTTTTTTGAACGTTTTTTAAGGAAAATCATTACAAATTCTAATCGAGCATCATCAAAAACCCCCATTAACCGCACTGTAATAAAAAAGCAAATATATGGCAAAATATCAAAAAAAACCAAAATTGGCATGAAAATACCGCGCGCAGGCTGAGAGCCGGTGTACCACGTAACTTACTCCACGACAGTGCAGACAGCCGCTTGGGTACACTATCCGTCTATTCGGCAAAAATACACGGAATTCTGTGTACGTCTAGTGGGTAGGTAATCCATGTCTACTACTCGTGTAGCTGTGTGGTAACTACATGAAGAAATTGGCCCGTGTAGTATATTCTAAAACAGATCACGGTAAAGGTTTACGAGGAGCAAAATTCGGTATGGCAAAACCCTCGTATAGACCAGCATGCAATGTTGCAATACAGTCAAAAATCAACTAAATGTAATATAACGGCGAAACCTATCCAAATTAAAAATCCGTGATAATATCGGCCTGTAACTTACAAATCATTTTACGGAGCAATCCCAGTTATAAAATTATATAAATAGGAAATAAAAGAAATTCGCAGACCGATCTTTTATGCAGCAGTTCGAGATCAGCGCGAATTGATTCTAGCAACTACCTGAATATGCCTTGGAAAAGAAATATTTTGGACCTTCTTGAAACAAAAAACAAAATAGACAAAATTTATCTTTGAGCGACTGTAGTCGCTTGCCGTGTTCAAAGGATTAAACTTAACATTGGGGAGGGCACACTTTTGAATTGTCTAAAATCCACTTTGGTTAGTATCAACGTTTTGATGTCAATGTGCCGTTTACGAATGCGTGCGCGTGTGTATGTGTGTTTCCTTCTTTCCTCAATTTGTGTGATATGTTGCTTGTGTGTGTGTTTGTGTCTGTGGCTTGCATTTGTTCTTGTTATTGTTTTTACAGCAATTAATCCATATATTTCATTTCTTACTGACATTGTGGGTCCGTGCCAAAAGTAAAAAAAAAAAAAATCATTTTTTAGGCAATGTCATATCATCGAAATAAAATTCTATAACATGGTTTGTGGCAGTCATTTGAAAAAAAAAATAGCTTCTCGGTGTGCAATTTATGAGCTGCTAACATGTTATAATCTATTTCGCCATTTTAAAACTTTTTAGGAAACAACTTTTTTCTAGTAAAAATGCAGTTTTGAAAAAGAAAACTTGGTATAGACAAGTCAATACATTTGCCAACTAACGGACAAATTTGTCGACAAGTATTGTAAATTGGGTTGTCACACTTTACACCCCTCTCTAAGACCGGCCTTGTACCGCCTGCGTGAATGTTATTATCCGTCGGAAAACAACCAAAAAAAAACCAAACAAACAAAAAACAAAAAAAAAAACAAAAAACAAAAAAAAAAGCCTAACAAAGATAAAAACAAACACAATAAAACAAAAAAACAACATACACAAAAACAAACATACACACACACAAAACAAAAATACTTCGAAATTTAAAGCCACTAAGGTAATTAACTAATTCCGTAATTTGATATAGAAATAGACACACTCATATGCATTGATAAATTATTTTCGTCACAGGGCGGGGTAGGAGTAGGCCCTATCCGTCATTGTATACAGCGGTTCCGAAATTTACCCTATAAGACCACATAAGATATTCGAAGTATGAGTTTTTAAAAGAAGAGTTTTTAAAAGCGTGAAGTTTTCTTGCGATTTTTAAAGCCAGATAAAATCCGCAAATGATTGTCGTAAAATAGTTTAAATGGCAGCTGTTCTCGTAAGATACCCTAAGACTTTGAAGTCGCGATTGAGATCCTACACGAGACCAAGCCAGATGGCGACAAGGCTTCCGTGAAGCCCAATTGCAAGTGGTATTGTGCCGCATGGTTCATGCGAAATAAATTACCCTTTTTTTATTAAATTTAAAAAAAAAAACTGTTTCGTTTATTTCTTTGTTTTTGTTTGTTGCCTTTTTGTAGCTGTTATTTTTGTTGTTTTTGTTTTAAAATGTGAATGCGGATCATTTGAACTGTCTTATTTTCTTGCTGTAAGTTGTACCGCAAATTTACACGCTATGTCGTAAGTGTATTTTGTGGTTATTTGCTCGCATGCAGAGGTGGAGCCAATGCTGGCGAAACAAACATCCGGCATCGGCAGCATCCTCTAAATAAAATACCTAAAACAAATTATACTAAAAGAATTAAAAACAAATAATATATAAAAAAAAAACATGCAAAAGAACAAGCAACCAAAACGTACAAACAAGTACGTAAAAAATAAACATGTATAAAAATAAAATAAAAATCAGCAAGCTTTTGCCAAAATACGACAAAGCTCAACTCAGTTTATTCCACTCAGAAACACTTCATCAACAATGCCAGCTTTAGTCATAGAAGAATAAACAAAAATAAAGACTTCAATCACTTATTTTGCTTAAACGGCAGGATTATCACATCCATTTCACAAACGAGTTGCCATTTTAAAGCATTAAAAATGCAGCCTCATTTCATAACGAAATCTCATTTCTCATTTTGGGAGATTCGTGCGCGCGTTAATCGGCCGGACAGCTGTATGTACGTCCTGCCTGAAAAGACTATTATAAATGTCATGATTAGGACATTTAAAAATCGTTTCTCGTCCTCCTCCCTCCAGAATTTCTAGGATTGATTATAAAAAAAAAATAAAAATTTCGGAAATTTAAAGTTGTTAATAAGTCAGTAAAATACGTCATTTTCGGAGGACAAAGCACAATAGGTTATGTGGTAACTGAAATTACTTCCACGTGCTTTGTGGTACGACAACAACAACAACAAACCCATATTTCACTTTTCGAAGAACCCGGGGACGAGAAACGAATAATTATTATTTTTTTGCATAAATACAGCCCCCTGTGCAAACAGCCAACTTGTTGTGGTTATCAGTGTCGATTAATCCAAGCGAATGTCACTGAAAATCGCAAAACCGCGCCCAGCAAATTTTAGCTTTAAACTTTAAAGGTGCAACTAGAAAGCCGGAGTGACACTTCGATGACTTCACCTTGAGGGGGCGGTTGGCCGCTGCGCCATTTGATACAAGCCATTACTGCGAACCCAGACATTTTTGCGAGGTAATCATTTTTGCACCTCTCGTTGTGAAAATTCGACTGGTACAAATTGACCAACACACACAAATATGTCCTATATTAAGAAATAAATAGAATTAAAAGAAATCAATAATGAATGTTAAAAAAAAAATCAGTATCATTTTTCCAAAATTGCATCATCTTTTAGTTGTACTGTATTGCCCATATCGAAAGCCTTTGAAGAAAACGAGTTTTCCTGTCGCAAAAAAGCAAAAAAAAAAAAAAATAAATAAATAAATAAATAAAAAAATAAACTTTATGAATTAAATCTATACCATGCCTTTCGCAGATGTAATTGTAAATTGATAACGAATGGTAAACAGCTAAGTACTTACTAGCTAATTAGTGCACCGTGATCATGTAAATATATATATATATAATATATATATATATATATATATATATATATATATATATATATATATATTATATATATATATATATAAAAACGAAGGGAGAAGTCCAACACAGTGGAGTAATATAGTAGACAAGAAATCAAACGCGACAAGTATTGTAGTGATATGCGCAGGTAGTAAAACTTAACTGATAGGGGGGGGGGGGTTCCAGGACCATTTTTTTTCAGCCGGCGATTTTTAACGCTGCAATGTATTTGGTTTATAATTTTTAAAATTAAAATTAATCATAGAGTTTTTTTTTACTTTTTTTAAAAAAAAAATCCAAATCCATCGCGTCGTTTTGCGTTAATTAGCATGGGTCCTAGGAGCCACCCCCCTTATTGCACTAACGGAAGTACCCACGACAAAAATAAAAAATCTTATTAGAGTTACTGCTGTGATTTCTGATTTTCATAATGCATACACATAGTGACCTAAACCAAAGTAACATAAAATAATTAAAAAAATCTTGGGAAGTATAGTAGGCCAATGGAGCCAAAATTTTTTATATACATCATTGAGACGGTTACTTAGGAACCTGATGGGAAATTTACAAGAACCTTAAAAAATATAAAATGGCATGAGGCTTTATGTGGTGCGAATATGGTAAATATAGTTAATTCTTCACCAATTAGAGCAATCAGCTCTAGTCTAGGTGAAGCAATGCCGTAGATAGAAAATGGAAAGCGAAACAAAATTAGTGTCTTTTCGCACCATTTTGACCGGCAACATAAAATCAATGTTTTGCCCCTAATTTTCTTACTGAAACACTTTCTTCCGTTTTATTCTTTATTGTTGATGTTCTTGAAGCCTTCTAACATGTGGTGGATTTCATCAAAAAAAATCCTTTAGGAAAGTGGTTTTATTAGGGGGGGGGGTCCCTAGGAACCCCCCCGTTATGCACTAACGGAAGTGCAACCCCTTATGAGTAAGTGTTAATGCACTACTCGAGTTTCGCTTTCGGCTCTTCAGGTACAATACAAATATTTTAAACAAAAAAAAAACATGATTATTATCATATTTGTATTGTACCTGAAGAGCCGGAAAGCGAAACTCGAGTAGTGCATTACTCTGCTGCATAATCAGTACAATACTTGTCGTGTTGATTTCTTGTCTATATATATATATATATAGAGAGAGAGAGATCTCTCGCTCGACTAAATAATATTTGTGACGTTATCCGATTATTTAAGGAGTTATTTCATGTATTTTCCATTCAGTATTGTGCCGAATTTCCACTGGGTAAATTTTCACAGTGCACTAATATCGGCTACACAGTTTGCAGGGCACAATTGTGCTACACCCTCACGTGTCAAAATTGAGTAAGTATAAATATTACGTGACAAAAACATCCTAGATTTGGTTTCAGTGTACGTCGTGCACCGTGGTGCGGACACAAAACCAAACGTAATATGTGGATAATATATTTAGATATTGTACGAAGTCAATGTCCGTCCGTAAATTGTTCGCCAAAAGATTACTACACTTAAATTAGTGTATATAAATCGTCCTAACAGTGCGTGCTTTATTTATTTAGCCGTCCGTAAGTATAAACGGTAAACCGACGTGTTTATGCATTTATTAATAATTCGTAGAGCAAAGCACAGAGTGAGATTCTCGTTCGCGATGATGTTTTGTAAGATTTGGCCATATGTAATTTTTGAAAATGGTTTTCAGTTTAAGTGGGTATGAAAACATTGTACTTGGATACATGCGGTGTTCTTTGTTAGAAAATGGCTTACGGCAAATTAAACTGTGCTGAGTTTTGACTGTCGGTCACACAAAATATTCAAATGCAATATTGAACGCGAATGTAAATTAGACAAAACAGGGATATTTATTAATTGACATTATATATACGAGGTAATGTTTACATAAATTTGTGAGGGAATGTTTTGTACAAGAAATGTAATGTAAAATGTGTTTACATAAGGAAAGAGAAAATTTTTTCTATAAAATGCGTTTGGGATGAAGGTATTGTTATATAAAAAATAGGAGGAAATTGTTTTATATCACAAGTGAGGAAATGTTTTATATTTAAGAATGTGGAAATGTTATAAACTTTAGAACCGTTATCGTTAACTTCTTTTTTATATAGCAAATTCCGCGGGCGAAAGTCATTGTTGTTGGTAGGTGTGGGACAAAGTTTCTTTTTTGCAATTGTTTTTACAAGTTTTCAGAACCGTTTCCATGGACATTTTGCCATATGTTGTGTAAGCATTTTTGACAAGCCTCTGTGAAAGTACAAACTTTAGAAAATATTTGCAGTATAACACACAATAATTGTATTACTTATGCTCCTTTTGGCCTTATTTTTGTGTTAGACCGTCTGTAGCATATTATGTTAAAATTGTCGATATTTATGTGAAAATAATGATATTTGCATAGGCTTTTTGTGTAAAACCAATGGACAATACGTCGTGTTTTTGCGTGGAGACAGGCCGGCAGGGTGGGCAAGTAATACGTGGTAAGGGGATGAAAGGGAGATTGCATTATTAGGGTTTGTTCAGGCCAGACCGTAATCTCCTGCACGCGGAATTTAGGAAAAACGTCCGATAGGAAAATTGTTTGGGGCCCATGACCACGCAGAGACATCTATACACTCCCATTTAAATGTGCAACGAGAGATTTCAAGTCATCATTTTTCTGTGATAGAGTGATTTTCCTATAGATTAGACGCTCAATATATTCAATACCTATTATTGGTACAGAAAAACTTAAAATGAAAACCAAAGGAGATTTATATATCTTATATTTCAATAGAAAACATAGGCTGATTCGTATTTGCTCCTAGAATTAGAAATTTCACCATTTCTGATACCAAAGTAAACGGTTCTCAGCTTAATCCGTAGATATGTGGTATATTTTTGATATAAAGGCTTTACACCAGTGCCAAATCGAATTTTTACTTTTTTTGGACACCTGGTATTTGAAAAGGATTTTGTGATTCTAGCATAGGCTCTGCGCTTCTTTACCGCCGCTGAATATGGAACCCGGGGTATTTACCAGCAGTTACATTTCTGGTTACATGACGAAAATCCCTTACAATAGGTCATATTTCCCGTGAATTTACAGAAAATCCCCGTATCGGTCAGTATTGCCCGTGCTTAAAATGTACGGGAATTTTCCCGCTGCGGTATATTCACGGTTGTCCCCTAAGTTTGTTTCCGTATAATTACGTTTATTCTTGGGATGCCCGTTTTATATCAAGGGGACATGACGTTGGGGTCGGGCCGTTCGGGTTTTTATTTTTTTCCTTTTTTAAGTGTACTCGTTTTAGTAGTGTGGGTAGGGTCTTTCTTTCTAAAACACTTCAATGCCCCTGGTTGTTAACGGTGCGTCACTTATGTAATTTTTGTGTGTGTTTGTGGGGGGGGGGTGGGGGGCTCAATTGGGGGCAACAAATCCAGCAAATTACGTTTAACCCTTTCTGTGCATGTATCTGCTTAAGCATGTATCTATTTCTACAATTGGTAAAATCCCTACCCGATTTTGGTTGATTTTGCCACTGCAAGTAAATTCTTTATTTACCAAATGTAAAATTGTGCTAGGCGATTAAAGGCTTTTCTATAAACACATTCTTGCTTTAACTTTGTAACATGTTCGAGGCCAATGTTGTGTATTAAATCACTAAATAGTGGTGTCCAATTTGGTAACTGTAATTTTTAATACTCTAAACATCTTTTTCTAAACATCCTTATACCTTCCACTTTCTAAACACACTTTTTAGAATGTTTTCCAAGTTTGATAAATATCCGAAAGGGCTGTTCATACTCACCCGTGTTGACAAAAAATACTAAATCAGCAAACTGTTTTCTTCAGCCCTTTTCCCGGCGAGAGCGCCACGAGGTTCTTTAGGCCTATAGTCCATCATGAAGCACTTGTGCTATCGAGGCCCTTGCCCAAGGGCCTCGCTAGCTTATGTGTGCTTCTGGACGGACTACATGACTAGTTTCCATTTGTAAGCCTCGTGATTCCTATAGTACGTGCCCGATTTTGCTTCCATTCAATTTTGTTGCATTTTATTTTTGTTTTTGCTTGTTAAGTGTGTTTTTTTTGTGGATGTTGTAGTGAAAGTGGTTATTTTGTTATTATTGATTGTAATTGTTTTATTTTGTTATTATTTTATTTTTGTTTTGTTTGTTGCTTTAATTTGTTTTTGTTTGTTTGTCTCCGGGATCTTGACTTAAAAAAAAGAAAAGAAAAAACAAAAGAAAGAAAATAAATGACAAAGGCCATCATGCAAGAGTTTAGCGGCCCACCCACGGGAGCTCATGATTTTTTTTATAATACTTCTAAAATTTGGTTTTATACCTTTAGATCTCCAATAACTGCGATACTTTCCCCGGCAGCATGCCACCCTAAAGCCGAAAGTATTGCTGATGCATTTTCAACACACCGTTTTTGTTACCCTTAAAAATTGTAACAAACGGTCACTTCATCTTTACTATAAAATAGGTTGAACGAAAGTCCAATTTTACAATGTACGAATTGGTTTCTTTACCCGTAAGAAATTTACTGCCGCTTTCGGCTCTATACGCAACTGAGAAAGAGAGAAGAATCGGTTTGCTTTTGTATTACCGTGAAGATTAGAATTTATAGCCGAATGTATATAAGCCATATAAGGACGGCTTTATAGTTTAACTCAGAAATTGATCAAAGTCCGCAAAAATGTATATTATTGTGCCGACTATAATCCATATCGCATACCTCGATTAACAATAATATTGTGTATCGATATACGTTTATATGTATTCACATCGCATTGAAGCATTATAGCGCCGTTAACGAGCATAAGGCAAAATAATTACATTTGAAAAACGTACTCAGTTAAACTAAATAGAGCTAAAATCGTTCAACTCAGTTGCATATTAACAACCGATCATCTTTTTAGTCACAGACTTTAACGGGGTATGTAATGTGCGTCCGCCGTCGCATTTGTATTCAAATCATTTCAGTTTAGATTTTACGGGTCAGAAATTATCATCGTAGGTAGGTTGGTTAAAGTCCTTTCAATGAAACGCAGTCCTACCAGAACAGAGGCGTGGTGCTACGTTATTCGCGAAAAAAATACGTATGTGTTTGTCCATGGAATTTTGGCGGCATATGTCATGCCGCGTCGTCGGTGCGAGATCGTATGGATAGAAAAAACGAGATCGCCATTTAAAGGTATGTTGAAATAGTGCTACGCACTAAACAGCGATACGTCAGTTGCTGACAAGGGCTGATTAAAATAGTTCTAGTTAGAAAGAGGGTAAAGAGTACTTGATTTAATATCGTACTGTGTTCAAAGTGCACATATTTAAGGCGTTCGGTTTGAGATTATTCGTCGCATTGAAGTCCGTCATACATCGGTCGACTGTTTATTTGGTTACTGCGTCATAACATTAATAACTGCGATTCAGTTGTCGAGATCTGTGAAGAGTACTTTATCATTTGCAGCATTTTACTCTAATATGCAGAATTTCATCTAATAGTATTGAGGTATTCTGTGTGTGTGTGTTTGTGTGTCTTTTGTGTGTGTATTTTTTTTAATGCAGACTTTTGAAAATTCAATCTCATTACATTATTATTTAATATATAGCTGCTGGTAACATTATACTGTGAAGTAACCCTGATGGCTTTTGTCTTAAAATTTATGCCCGCGGTAAATGTGAAGTTATATAATAACAATTTCATTGACATGCTTGAAATGTGCGTCGTTTTTAACCATGTTGCCATGATTTATCGTGATGTGATAAAATCGATATCAAATTTGTGTTTAAAACAGACTGGTAAATACTATCAGCGGCGGCGGAACGGGAGGAGAGTGCACTTTTGAAAGTGGAGCGGCCTGCCCCCTCTCAATATATATATATATATATATAATATATATATATATATATATATATATATAATATATATATATATATATATATTATACAATAATACATATAGGCTATCTCGCTTACTCGTTCTAGTTTGTTGCTTGTTATACTCATTAATAAGATCAAACTTACCTTCAATAGTTTGGTGTATGTAATAGTTGTGTCGTTTGCAAACAAAACAAATTTAAGCATATGATTAGAGACATTCACAATGCCATTAACGTATAAAATAAATAAGAGAGGACCTAATATTGAGCCCTGTGGAACTCCACAAGTATTTCTTTATAGTATGACTGACATGGGTTAAAGTAAACATATTGTTATCTATGTGTTAGATAATTTTCAAACCATTTCAATACAGTGCCTCTAAATCCGTAGAATTCTAGTTTATACAATTATGATCATTTGTGTCAAGGGCTTTTGACAAGTCCAGAAATACGCCTATTGTTGTTTCGTTATTTTCAACAGAATTGCTAACTTTGTCAATTAAATCAAGAATAGCCATAAAAGTAGAGTGGTTTGTTCAGAAGCCCAACTGTTTATCATTAGTATTTTAACACTTAAGTGCCTAAGCTTGGGGGGGTCCATAGTACCAAGATTTGTTTCGGCGATTTCTCACTCGTGAAAAATATTTTTGAACTCTAATTTTTTGTAATTGTGTAACTTATCGATGCGCTTCTTTCCATAAAAAAAATTAGGGGCCTACTAAAATTGCTTGCCCGTTAATGAGATAATTAGCTTGGTCCCAAGGAACCCCCCTTTGGCACCAACGGGAGTGTGATTTTAAAAATAAAAAATTAGCAAACACTGTTGCCAGAAATATTTTTCTGCTTATGTATGTTCATATGCATGAAACAAAATTAATTACATAATCAGAAAAAAATAATTAACCCTTTATGTGCTGAAAAGAAGCGATTCCATCATCGAACGACTGCGCGCCATTGCTGTCCAAGCCTATGGCAAATACGACTGCCCCCACAAAAAATACAAGAATGTACAAAATGGTAATGTTTGTGTTTAATTATGTAAATTGGTCCTTCTAAAGCAGATATAAACATCAAAATGATTTGCAATGTGTATGCTGTGGAAGCAAGGTCGCGGAAACATCATACTACTTTTTGAGCGATTTTGACGCATTTCGAAAACAATGATTTTCCCCCTAATTTCCAGACGATAAACCGGTGTGAAAGCAGTTATAGTCCGGTGGGAGTCATAGTCCGGGGCTCCATAGACGATAACGGAATAAAGCGTGAAACTAATGTTGCGTAAAGAGGCAACTGAATCGAGTGCCCTATTGTTCACCATTGTTCCCGGACTATGAGTACGCCGGACAATGGTTACTTCTACACCGGAACTCATTTATATTGCACCTGTGGCCTTGTCTTATGCCCCCTCAAAGGTGGTACGAGTTTCGTTTGAAAATTCCCTCGGGAAAGGTGTTTCCTTGGGGGGGGGGGGCCTTAGGCACCGACGTGAGTGAAAACACATTAGGCACTTAAGTGTTAAACGCAACACTTAGTGCCAGACGCCAGAACAAAAGCACATGACTACTTGCTCTTTGTTGTAAGGTAAGATAGGACAGTTACTTAACTGCCTTCAAAAGTTCGTAAAGGTAGCTTTTATACGTTTTAAGATATGAAGCCAGAAGTCATGTAACCTGCTGGACCCATTTTACAAAATTGAGGCGGTAGTAAATATACCAATGCGGTAACTACCATTGGTAATAATAGGTAATAAACATGCATTTTAACACACTTAAAATATGGAATTAGGCATGTATGACCAACAAACACGTATTGTCCAAATTATACAGAATGGAGCTAATTAATCATCGTCGTTTTGTGACAGCAATAGTCTAATCTTAACCCCAAATTGAATGACCGAATGAATATATTGACATTGTTATTAGACTACGGGGCGTAGACCAAATACAAGCTGCATAACAAATTCCGTAGTCCAAAGGGAGAAGACAAAACCCGGTGTAAAATTATTGATAAATTATTAACATGACATAACCAGGGACATAACCGTCTGCTGCCCCAAATAAAACTTGCACATTTTCTTAAAAATGAATAAAATGTCACATCAATTTCTCATTCATAATATCAGTGACCAATGGATATGTATAGACTTCAGCAAACCATTAACTATAATAAAGATATTACAATGGGCCCGGTATGCGGAGCCATTGTTATAGCCAGGTATTATCCCCTCCACGATTCAGGTTGAGTAACAAAATACCCGTCCTCTTTCACAATAACTAACCAGTTTACATTATGATATAGGTCGTTGACCCTAAGTTTTCTTCTGAAAGCGCGGTAAATTGAATACAAATGAAGTTAAGCAATAAGTTACGGATTTTAATTCTGCACAAAGTTGTTAGATCTGGTGTGATGTAATAGTTGTGTCGTTTGCAAACAAAACAAAGTACGCCTATGCTAGAGACATTCACAATGCCTTAACGTATAAAATAATAAGAGAGGACCTATATTGAGACATGTGCGAACTCCACAAGTATTCTTTATAGTATGACTGACATGGGTTGTAAAGTAAACATTTGTTATCTATGTGTTAGATAATTTTTCAAAACCATTTCAATCCAGTGCCTCTAAAATCAGTCGATTCTAGTTTTATCAATTATGCTCATTGTGGTCAAGGGCTTTTGACAGTCCAGAAATACGCCTATTGTTGTTTCGTTATTTTAAACCAGAAGTGCTAACTTTGTCCAATTAAATCACGCATAGCCATAAAGTAGAGTTGCGTTTGTTCAGAAGCCAAACGGTTTATCATTATGTATTTACACTTAAGTGCCTAAGTTGGGGGGGTCCCATAGTACCCAGATTTGTTTTTCGGCGAGTTCTCACTCGTGAAAAATATTTGTGAACTCTAATTTTTTGTAATGTGAAAAACTTATCGATGCGTTCTTTCCATAAAAAAAAATTTAGGGCCTACTTAAAATTGCTCTGACCGTTTAATGACCCCACGATAATTAGCTTGGGTTCCAAGGAACCCCCCTTTGGCACCAACGGGAGTGTGATTTTAAAAATAAAATAGCAAACACTGTTGCAGACCGAATTTTTCTGCTTATGTATGTTCATAGGCATGCTTGAACAAAACGTTATTACATAATCAGAAAAAAATAATTAACCCTTTTGTTGCTGAAAAGAAGCGATTCCATCATCCTGCGACTGCGCGCCAGTGCTGTCCAAGCCTATGGCAAAATCGACTGCCCCCACAAAAAACACAAGAAATGTACAAAATGGTAATGTTTGTGTTTAATTCCTGTAAATTGGGTCCTTCTAAAGCAGATATAACATCAAATGATTTGCAATGGTATGCTGTGGAAAGCAAGGTCGCGGGGAGGAAACATCATACTACTTTTGAGCGATTTTGACCGCATTTCGAAAACAATGATTTTCCCCTATTTCCAGCGATTAAACCGGTTCTGTGAAAAATGAAAGAAGTTATAGTCCGGTGGGATTCATAGTCCGGGGCTCCAAGACGTAACGGAATAAAGAGTGTGAAAACTAATGTGCGAAAGAGGCAACTGAATCAGAGTGCCCTATTTGTTCAACCATTGTTACCGGACTATGAGGTACGCCGACAATGGTTACTTCTACACCGGAACTCATTTTATAATTTGCCACCTGTGCCTTGTCTTATGCCCCCCTCAAAAGGTAGGTACGGTTTCGTTTGAAATTCCATCGGGAAAGGTGTTCTGGGGGGGGGGGGCCCTTAGGCAAACCGACGTGAGTGAAAACAACATTAGGCACTTAAAGTGTTAAACGACCCAAACACTTAGTGCCCAGGACCGACAGACAAAAGCACATGACTACTTGCTCTTGTATGTTAAGGTAAGATAGGACAGTTGACTTACTGGCCTTCAAAAGTTCGTAAAGGTAGCTTTTATACGTTGTACGATATGAAGCCAAAGTCAGTCATGCACCTGCTTGACCCATTTTACCAACAATTGAGGACGGTAGTAAATCTACCAATGGGGGTAACTCCATTGGTACATAATAGGTAATAAAACATGCAGTTTAACACCTTAAAATATGGAATTAGGCCGTTATGACAACAAAACACGTATTGTCCAAATATACAGAATGGAGCTAATTAATCATCGTCGTTTTGTGACAGCAATAGTCTAATCGTAACCCCAAATTGAATGACCGAAGATATTATTGGACATTGTATTAGAAGTACGGGGCGTCGACCAAATACAACGCTGCATAACAAATTGCCGTAGTCCAAAGGAGAGAGGAAGGCACAAAACCGGTGTGGGTAAAATTATTGAAAATTATTAAAAGACAGAACCAGGGACATTAACGTCTGGCCCCAATAAAAACTTGCACCATTTTCTTACAAATGAATTAAAATGTCACATCATTTCTCATTCATAATCTCAGTGACAAAGGGATATGTATAGACTCAGCAAACCATTAACTATATAAAGATATACAATGGGCCCGGTATGCGGAGCATTGTTCTAGCCAGGTGTTATCCCCTCCATGATTCGGGTTGAGTAACAAATACCCGTCCTCTTTCACAATATGTAACCAGGGTACATTATGATATAGGACGTTGACTAAGTTTTTCTTCTGAAAGCGCGGTAAATTGAATACCAATGAAGTAAGCAATAAGTTACGGATTTTAATTCTGCACAAAGTTGTTAGATCTGGCGTGATGTTTGTTTGTCGTCTTCCTTTTCGAATAAATTATGAAAACATGGACCCAAAGTTAATTGAACTCGCAATTATAGAAGCTCAAGGATTTATTTTTATGTTGCGAATGACGGGGAAAGTATTTGCGCTTACGTCATTAAAAAAGACCGTTAAATCGGAGAGGTGGTAACAGCTAAATCTATTCAACCGCGAGGACAATATAACATTGGTTCTGCACTCCCAGATGAAAGGAATCTGAAGTCAAGTGTTTTCACACGAACACCGCGGTCGGAATTGAATATCGTTAGCTCGAGGCGGTCTAGAGCGTATATAGTGTGTCATTATATGGGGGAAAATAAATGAAGTGACTTTTATTCATTCAAGAAAATGTGCAAGTTTTATTTGGGGGCAACAGATATATAGTTATATTAGACTCCATGGGGCATGTCCTTCTACGCTATTGTTTTGCGTTGTCTCCATTCGGCGGGGCTAGGGGGAGGAGGAGGAAAACCAAATGTAAATTCATAATAAATTATTAAAATAATATAAAACGTCTGTTCCCACAAATAAGAATGGCACATTTTCTTAGAAAAAGAATAACAATTGTCACTTCAATTCATTTCCCCAAAGTCTAGCGATTATATGGGTTCCCATGCACCCCCCTTAAAACTAAATTCTAACATGATTTTAAGATCTCTACGAATCTACTTAAAGAATTTTGATGTTACCAAAATCAAATATTGTCCCACCGGGTCCGTTGGGGCGGCAATCTTGGATTAAGAGGGATTAATCTATCGTACAAAGTGGTTCAATTTAGTTGAAAAGTACTCAAAAGATTTTTTTGTTTTTTCGGTCTCATATAAGGAATCAGAAAATATAAAGTAAAGTTTGACATATCTGCTGATTTCAGTTACAGAGATATGGCTGAAAAGGTGATAAAGGTCATTGACCTTTTGATGGTCATTGTACAGGGGCCAACCATTCAAAATACATGCAAATCTTTTCTTTTTAAAAATTGGTGTCAAATGTTTGGTATGAGCGATGAGCAATTCTGGAAATGTACAGTTTCCTGATTTCAGATCTTCCATTTTGGTTCATCGGTTAGGAAAAGAGAGAGGATTTAGTCCCTATTCCCATACAAACCAATACCAAATGATAAAAGGTTAACTTACCCCTAATTTACCACCAAAACTAACTCCTAGATAGTGCAAAACTATTACTTTTCTCGATTGCTCATGCTCATAGCTACCATTTGATACCAAATTTGCACGATCTTGTGCATTTGAAAGATTGGCCCCCTGTAAATGACCAATCAAAAGGTCAATGACCTTTATCACATTTTACCCATATCTCTGTAAATTGAACATCACAGGTCTACCAAACTTTAATTTTCTGATTCATTATGGTGAGACGAATCATGAGATAATGTTCAACTAAATTGAACACTTTGTGTCCGATTAATCCTTTAATCCCAAGATGGCCGCCAACGGAACCCCGTGGGACAAAATTTGCTTTTTGGGTAACATCCAAAATTCTTTAAGTAGAATCATTAGAGATTCTAAAAAATAATGGTAGAATTTAGTTTACAGGGGGGTGCTCTGGGAACCATGAAATCTGCTAGAATACAATAACAGTGACCAATGGATACACATCGGAATTCTAGTGGAGGGGCCTATGTCTCTCCAGAGAGTGATTTTATGACGTTCATGTTAATTGTGGCCAACCATGATTAAATGTATTCTACTGCGGTATGACTATCAGAAAAAAAACGATGTTTGCCATTTTTCTGTTGACTGTAGTGAACCTGAACGAGGTCAAAGGTCAAAATTGGTCATACATCGTCCAAAGTATATCGACCTTGGTATCAACATGTGGGCAAATTCCCACAAGGGAATATTGTATATTATTTTTATTTTGTACTTGAGCTTTTGTTTTCTTGTTATATGCAATAAGCTATTTAGAGACACCTCGTTGCCTTATTCAGACCACAGTAAGGGTGAGGTTCAGTTCCAAAGAAGAGTTAGGGCCTAAGGTTTTTGCACAAGTATAGTGAACCTACACAACCAATTATACCTTGCTATTATGCCCATGGCTAAGAAAAACCAAGTTGTTTCATGAAAATGTACAAGAGAAAATGGTTGATGTAGTCTATATCCTCGTCTTCCCAAGCATCTTTTTTGTAAACAAGGTTTACCAAGGAGGGGGGTGGTTACCACACCATCGAGAATGTGGATAACGCACCCGATGCTTATGATTTTGATACCAGGTGGATAGTCATGGTACTCTTTCCAGTGTACCAAAATAAGTACCAACATACGTAAAATGTATGTATGGCTCTCAATGGACCGTCATAAAGCATTGTGCCGACAAAATTGGCATTTTCATAGAAAATTGGCCGAAAATCCAATTTTGCGCTAAATCGTAGGATATCGGATTTTTCATTGCGGTTTCAGCTATAAATGATGGCGACATTGATGGACTAGTATTACAAAAACGTAGAGTTTAGAGCCATACTGTGCACACAATATTTTCAAAAATGTACCATAAAATATCTGAGGTGGCAAACCCCCCATAGCCCTTCGCTTTGTAGGCATACCCTAACCCTGGTGAAGGTGCTACCGACTTCACATTTTTTTCGCTAAAAGGCCAGAAAGGATGAGAGAACGATTACCCATAAACTTTTTACGAAAGCTTTTGGCATTTTAGCACACCGGAGCAAAGTTCACTTGGGGTGGTAACCACCCCCCCTGCTAAGACGAGGGTTAAACCAAATCTATGGAATTAATTGTTGTTATAACCGTGAAACAACCACGATTCGCACTACAGAGACAAAAGTTAGTGTTACTAGTTATCTTTTCAGTCTCAGCCACATGTGTGATTTTTCAATTATTCTTTCCATCCACGGCCAGGGGGGTGGTCACTGTTCATTAATAAGGGCATATCATGTGCGACCAAAGAAACACGTAAAAAGGGTATATTTCAAGATTGTGCACGATACATTACGTAAATTTGTAGCAAAACCACTGAAATCTTGAAAAAAGGGTGTACCTTTCACACTTGAACCGGACTTGAACTTACATTAGTGTACGATTTGGAAAATTCGAGTTTTTATCGTATTCGGCTCATTTTGTGTAAATGAGCTATTCAGTATAGCCTACAAAGACACAAATTTCTACTTGCTTAGGGGTCAAATATTGCCAATACTTATTAATTAAAGGTAGGATATTGCACTTACCATACTTGTTTAGGGGTGCCTTTTAGACCAATCAATTACTTGTACTTGTTAACGGTACTTTTTAAAACTCCTTGTTTAGGGGGTGCAGGACTTTGAAAATGTGGACTTTTTGGTAAAAGCAGACTCACTCCCCTAAAATGGCCCTTTTTAAACATCTCATCACTAAAAAGTGGACTTTCTTGTCAAACTTCTCTACACTTTGGACCATTTTATGGACAAAATCAACAAATAGGTGGACCTTTTGCCCCTTTTGTGGGGTGTGTGGGGGGTACGACGGTGACCTGCTGCTGATCTTGGGATATTCCCCATCTCCATACTGCCAGTGCCACGTTCATGAACAAAAATCATTAGCTTAGGGTATGATTTTGAATTAGTTCTGTAACAATTACAGGCTTGTCCCTAAAAAACGTTAACACTCGAGACACAGGTTATTTTGTGCAAAAATAAAGACGCATGGATAATTGTTTGGTATGCTCTTAAAGCTTACTAAATAAGCTTATTTGCCGCTTATTTCATTCAATGCATATGTAGAACAAAGATAGGCTTCATTTAAAAGGAGAGTACAAATTCGATGGTTCCGATTTGCAATAGGTACATTTGTAAGATTGTGTGAAACATATTTTGTTAACATACTCAAAGTTGGGTTATTATTGATTGACCAATTGAACATATGAGGATATGACAAATCCCTTTGAACTTCATTAGTGTCATAAAGTGTGATTATTGTCTTGATGATCAGCACTACTTGCATTTTCAAATATTAATCAGGTTAGTTCACTGCATTAGCAGAATTAGCCTATCAAAAATCGCTCAAATTACACAGAATGTTAAACCCAAAGCCCCAAATTAAACTAAACACACCCTATTGTATTCCCAGTCCCTCCAAGAAAATCCTATGATTTTCTAGGCAGAATAAACAACAAAAACGGAAAGTAAACAAAAAGAAAGAGAAAACTCTGATATAAGGGCCTACAGGGGACTGATGAAGCAGGCATAATTGGAAAATAAAGGCACAGTGGGCCCAGGCAATACAGATCAACGGACCAGAATGGCCAAACAAAAACTCAAGCCAAACATTCCTCTGGTTAGAAGAGCAGATGTGTAGATCCAACGAGGAAAAGTTTGGTATTAAAAACAGGTGGCCGGAATCTTGAAAGTCTTTTCGTAATAGAAAAACACTGCAAAATTATTGTTTTTTGATGGAAAGAAGATGTACTAGAAAGCCAAGTGTATTCATGTTGCATCATGCATTCCAAGTGTTCTAAGGGCAGAGAAATCGGAAACCAAGTTGCTTTTGCCCTCTCATAAGTGATGAGCATATCTTTTGTTTAAGTATCGGATTGGAATGAAATAATGGCAAATTAAAGCTTATTTTCTTGGCTTTAAGAGGATACCAAACAAAGACCAATGCATAATTCTTTTTATCCAAATTCCGTCGTTCCGAGTGTGAAATTTTTTTGGGACAGCCTGTAGACCATACTTGGGGCTATTGGCCCTGATTATTGCATCACACTCTATACACTAAGACCAGGGAGATAATAATGATCAATGTTCAATGAAAACATGTAATCAGAGAAAGAAGCATAAAATGAGATACCAGGTTTTTAGCACACTTTAAAGAACGTACTGTGTATCAAAGAATATGGACATCTATCAATATATGGACTAAGTGACAGGAGACAATGTTTCCATGTTCTGGCCTTTTTTTTATGGAAAAAAAAAATCGCAATTTTGGTTGGAACCATTTTTTACTAACTGTGTTAACACAATTCCAGTGACTTAACCATGGGCATTATAGCAGCTATATGGGGGGATGACTATCTTGATCTGGCTTTAGCCTATAGACTATCAGGGTCTAGGGTTTTGAAAAAGATACAGCATCATACAAATGAAGAGATCACATTTGTCTTGCACTTTTTACAAACGTGTAAACATAATTTGGCTTTACCAACAAATGGTCATGAATAGCAGCTGTCAGCTGTGTGGATGGGGTTGGGTAAATATGCAGGGGATCTCAACAAAAATGACCATTACGGGACTCTTGCCACAGACATCAGTTCCTTTTTAGCATTCTGGTATATCAATGACATCTTCTTCATGACCAAATTTTGGTTAAATGAATGACAATGGGTCGTTTTAATATTTTCTTTATCGGAAACCAATTTTTCTAAAAATTGTTGGGGAAAATGTCAAATATTCTACAATCTGAAAAGGAAATGGTCCACATTTGAGGAAAAAGGGCAATAAATTTGCGATAAAGTTTGGCCAACATTGGCATCTCGTAAAGCTATGGTCCCGTTTTTGGCCAAAAAAAAAAAAAATGTTTGTAGCTTGGGAACTCCGTTGAGGGAACTGTCCCTACCAAACCAAAACCTGAGCTTCACCCCCCCCCCCCCCGGGTACAGGGTGACTAACTTGATCTTGCTTTAGAAGAGACTATCCAGGGTCTCTGGATGGGATCGAATATGAAAACTCATACATGTGACTAATAGTAAACATACTTTGTCTCTGAAGTGCGAAATGTGGTTATTTCACGGTAACAATTCGTTCATGGATTTGGTATAGGATACATCGATCATTTCTCTGCACATTTTTACAAAAACAACTTGCTTACTTACTACCATGGGTATTAGGCTAATAGCAAGAAAAATAATGGGGTTATGTAGGGTCGTCTACATTTAAGCAGAGTAGCGTGTTTACAGATGGACGACATGTGCACAGAAGAACTTGAGGCCTAACCCTTGCTTTGGACACTGGGCCTGCATAAAGGCCCAATTTTATGCATATTATGTCTCTAATTAGGTTATTTGCATATTACGAGAAGAAAAACGAAAAGGTTACACATAACAAAATATAAATAATAAAATAACAATATTCCTTGTGAAAATTTGCCACATTTGGTACCAAGGTCGATATACTGTGGAAGATGTATGACCATTTTGACTTTGCCGTGTAAAGTTCACTAAAGGTCAATTGAAAAAATGGCAACACGATTTCTGAATAGTTCAGACCAAGTAGTATTACGTTTATAGTGGTTGGTTGCCAACAATTAACATAAACTTCCCCAAATTTACATCGGCCCTCACTATCAGCAAACAATGGAGTTTAAAGATATTCAATCACGGCCCGGTATGCGGTGTTAAAAACCAACTTCAGATTCTTTTTAATCTGGGAGTGCAGGGGGCCAGGATATTGTCGCGCAGCTGATGAGATTTCAGCTGTTACCGTCTCCATTTAGTACCATACTTTTTCAGGCAAAAAACTTTATCCTCATTCACAAATAAATAAAATATTGAGCTTCTATAGGCGTTGTTGTTCAATTAACTTTGCCATATTTTTCTATCATTATAGAAAAGGAAGAAGAAACATGAACAAACATCATGAGGAGAATGTTGATGGGCAAAAGCTTGACCTAACAACTTTGTGCAGAACCAAAAATCCGTCGTAACTTTATTGCTTAACTTCATTTCTATTCATTTACCGCGTTTTTCAGCGAAAACTTAGTGCAACGACCTATATTATAATGTGACACTGGTAGTTATTGTGAGAGAGGAAGGGTTTTGCCACTCCAACCCGAATCGTGGAGGTGGTATCACCTGGCTACAACAATGCCCCACATACCGGGCCCATTATAATATCTTAGCTCTGTTGCTTGAAGTCTATACATATCCATTGTCTCTTGATATTGGAAAAGAAAATTGAGGTGACATTTTTATTATTTTTTTTAAAGAAAATACATGCCAGTTTTATGTGCGGGAACAGCCAGTTATGTGATTGTTGATTGTAATAATTTATATGAATATTTACACTTGGTTTTCCCTGAGCCCCTCGATGGGTTACAAACAGAATTTGTTTTTAAGTTGGTTATTTGGTCCACGCCCCATAGTCTATATGATTTTAATAATTTATTATGAATTTACGCTTGGTTTTGCTCTCCTCCCGTGATAAGGATTACGAATCGACAGCGCAGAAGGGCATAGCCCATACCCTATATTGAGTTTTGTGTTGAAAACATGTTTTACTTTCATAAAGTTCAGAATGTAACAAGCATGTTAGTCCAAGGCATTTGCAATTTTATGCCGATGACTTAGTCATAGTTTTATCTTATATCGTCTTGAAATGCATTTTATCACCAATAAATTAATGCTTATTAATACCAGTTTAATAATAATTATGTATGTATATTCAGTTATTTGATCAAGTAGAAGTGGTTCTGCAAGAAAATTGGACAATTAAACATTGATTGCAATGAAAATTGTATTTGCCAGTCTTTTCTAAAGTGCCACTCTTGTAGTCACCAGCTTCTCATTGTGTCGTCTGCAAGAATTGCAGAAGGCACATAGGGATTACTCTGGTCGTGTGTGTGTGTGTATGTGTGTGTGTGGGTGCATGTGTGTGTGTGTGGTCGGTCAATATATTAACCGTATATTGCATGCCGTATGAGTCCCGTAAGGGCTACGATGATGTAACTTGGTGGAAAGGAAGATTCTTGGAGATTTTGGCCCGAAATCATGCTCCAGGAGCATATATTTTCAACTCGTCTCATAGGGGCGCTATTCATTATTATGTGTGCGCTTTATTCCGTTAATGTTTATATTGAAGTATTACAAAAGAACGACTTTCTGCCGGCTCGGATTGCGTGGCGTGTGTCTGTGGGCGCTCGTCTTGTTATCTTAATGTCGTGGGTTCGAATCCCACTCCAGGAACAAAATTTAGTTTATGATTTTATTTGTATTTAGAGTTGGAGATTGGAATCATAAAAACATCAGAGTTGTGGATTGAAGTAGAAAAATATTGAATAGCTGCATTATGAGATAATAAGACTGGTCATGGTCCTGGAGCATGATTTCGGGCCACAATCTCCGACGTGCGGAAAGGAAGGAGCGGGGTGGGGGACATGTTGGTGACCTCATGTGACCTTGGTGACCTCATGTGACCTTTGTGACCTAATGTGACCTTTGGCCGGTCAAAATGTTAACCCTTAATATATTGCATGCCGTATGAGTCCCGTAAGGGCTACGATGATGTAACTTCATCGGGGTGGGGGACATTTTGGTGACCTCATGTGACCTTGGTGACCTCATGTGACCTTTGGCCCCATTCACAAACGACACTCGTTTTTTGTAAAATGGGTCCTGCGGGTTACTTGATTGTTGGGGTTTAACTATATGTAACCTTACAACAAAGAAAAAATAGTCATGTGCTTTTGTACAAACTTATGGCGGCTGGCAGTAAGTGTAATTGCTGATTTTAATATATAAATAAACTCGAGATTCGGTATATGTTAATATATTTCGTTTATGACTTTATTTTCAATTCATCTAGCGTTCGTTCGCTTAATGGGTGTTTTTTCGCATATCATTATCAAAAATCATTTGTCATTTTATGTTCAGACATGCAGCTATACAGGGTGTGCCAAAAAATGCAACATTCAGATATTTTTTGGAAATGTAAAAAGCACTAGAAAATGCGATATAATGCTATTGATAGAACAGTTTCTTTTGCTACATAAGACTTTCCCCCAATCAATATGGACGATTTTAGAGGAAATTAGAGCAAAATTACGAAAGCATGTCGAATTCACGTTGGGCCACTCCCACTTTGTGTTGGGAAGCTGTTCAGGTTAATGAGCACGGTGAACGCTTCCGAAACCTACGGGACAGTTGACAAACAATTTGCAGTAGGCCACTCTTCTGGAACATCATTTGTGCAGGGAGAGCTTTCCTCTGTTGGATGTGGTACGAATGCCAGCCCATGCAAATCAGTCCTTAATTGTGATATGGTTATAAAAATATGATGAAGTCAAGTGTATTGTATTCCTTTTTGTGCTTGGATTGGATTTCTTTGAGGTGCCGTTCTTATGTTGTTGGTGTTGCTCGAGTTCTTGCTTTTTTGTCTTTCACTGTTGCCTCTGTTCCTATTTAAGCCTACCCCATGTCCCTGGCAATTGTCAAAGTTTCATTTATTGTATTCTTGTTTGGTAAAGGGTTATTTGGAAATTGCTGAAAACACAAACGAATGGTTTCTCCATGCATTGGTTTCTGGTCTGAATGAAAGTTGTCACCATATCAGTCACACGCGTTCTTCAGTGGTGAACGATGGCTGTTGATGGTTACCAGGCTGAGTACCAGCTATCCTGAAGTAATTAATGCTCAATGTGTCACGCTTTCAGTCAGATATAATGCAGCTTAAATCAATACATGAATTAAAGTATTCAAATGTTATTCTGCTCACACTTTTTTAAAGTTATGTCACCAATTCCAATGTCCTTTTAATATACCTGTTCACTACGTTAAAGGGAAACCTCAAAAAAGAGTGGATTCGTAGTTACGAATTCACGAGGGCGAAGCCCGAGTGATTTCGAACTACGAATCCACTCTTTTGAGAGGTTTCCCTGACTTAAACCATTGCTCACAATGTAAAATCAATGTCAGTGACAACTCATCAATCCTTTGAAAACCTTTTGCATATTTACTCATCCATTGAGAGTCTGAAAGAGTTGAAAGCTGTTAATTGCCACGATAAGATTAATTATCGATCTCCTTTTCGAGTCCACACATCGTACTGTGGAGATGCATACTTTGCTACATGCACATGTGCGTGTCTTGATGTCTCAGGTACCCATTCAGTGGACATGATGGATACAAGGTTAGGCGTAGTTTCGAAAGCTCTTGCAAGGAGGAATGGATTTTTGGCAAAATTAGGCAACAATGTCACACCCAGATATCCAGCCAACTGCAGAATCACACACTTGGGGATTACTATTGACCGACAGACGAATGTCTTTATTCCTGAGTTTATACGGGACAAGATTTGATTAATTGTATTAATTCCACCGGGATATGCACTTGGATTACATTTACAACCATAGTTTCGGATGCACTTCCCATGTTATGCCAGGGAGGAATGGATTTAGGATTAATACCTGGGAATATATTAAGGCAACGGTATTTATCCATATAACGCAGATATCAATCTACTTCTACTTCTACTTGGATACTGCACAACATCCTGGTGGGACAAACCGTGCAGAATCATACACATTGGAAACCTATTGAACGACCGACTCATGAGAATTATACAGGACAAGATTTAATTTTGAAATGTACTATCCCCCCCGGAGTATGCCAAGGATTACAACATTTACACATGTCCAGATGTGCAGTCTAGAAGGTGCGTGAAATTGTTTCATTTTATACCAAAAATTGTCCGGAGGGTAGGGGCCAACTCAAACATATATGACCATACGGGGACGTGTCGTAAGTATGGGTCTCATTTTCAACCTTCTGGTATATGAAAGACACTTTTTTCATGCCATTTTTAGTATAGTAATAGGTCTCTTTTAAAAATCTTAAAATTTGTTGGAAAATGAGTACTGGGTCAAATTTCCTAAATCTGAAGCCAAACTTTTGCTAATACCGTCGCCGTAATTTCTTGAGGAATGGATATTAATGTTAAATTTGGCCATAAAATCTACATTTCTTGTATAGCTATAGCTTTTTCAGCAAAAATGGTATAAGCTTAGGTCATGTTTGCAGCTCTCGGAGGCACGGTCCCTACCCCAACAAATTTGAGACCCCCGTGGAAATTGTCTCTTTGCACGCTCGCAGTAGATTTTAAATTGCGATTTTATGACATTGCATTTTGATAATGTTTTGAGTGTCTTATCGACATTTAAAAAATGAGCCAAATAAAATATTCTGTTTTTTAAAAAAAAAATCCAGGTAGCACATGATTTTTTTTTTACTAAAAAATACAATGACGCTGAGGGTTTCGGCAAAAGAAGCTGAGATAAACCTTTTTTGTTGGCCATATCTATTACAAGATGAAATGTTCAATATAGTGGCTTTGTTCGTGTACAGAATAGTCAATATGGGTAATTTTACCTCAAGCAACCCTACGTTTTGTGACCCCCCTCTGCATTCCCCTAAATCTTGTGAAAAAACCCTACAGAACCGTGTACAATATATATGAACGTCCCCCCCCCCCGCCCAATTGGTTGTTTTGACATCACATTAGGACCGTAACGCGTAAAATAGGCCTAATCATAATCATATGGATAATACAAACTGATTGAAAAAATATTAACAATATTAATCACACTTTAACAAACAATGCGAGGCCATGTAAAACTGTATTACAACTCTAAATGATACCTTTAACACGAGGCCTAAACAATAACCGAACTTTACATGATACCTTTAAAGTGAAAACAAGAATTAATCCGCATTTTAAGAATTATAATTCGATAAATTCCATCTGTAGTAAATGAAATTCAAGCATAGGCCTAAAAATGTTAATAATTATACAGTTAAATTTGAAAGATTGAAATAAGTTATAAAAATAAAAAAATCCAAAATTATAATATATTTTAAGGCTCAAACAAAAGACCGAAAGGTTGATTTCAGTTTGAAAAATACCTGACAAGATTGCAGGCCTGAAATAAGTTGAAGGAAATTCTTGCAATACATGAAATAGATCAACCATAGATATAAGACCGAAATAGGTCAAATTTTAAAAATCAAACATGTTAACACTGGAGTGCAATTTGTTAAAAAAAAACACCACGTGTACAAAAATAATAAAAGTACAACAAATATTTCAGAACAACAAAAATAACTCTCTGTATCCCAAATCGTTATTTTCACATGATTTCTTTTATTAAGTTTTGTATGACCCATTTTATATTCGTTCACCCGTAAATACCACAACATGGTCAATCTATTTACTAAATCGTGAGATCAATTGCTACGAATCTTCTGTTATACATGTTAATGTGTGGGTTAAATTCCCCGTAGTTTCGTAGATACGAATCCACGCTTGACTGTAGATTCTTAGATACGAATCTACACTTAGACATGATAACAGAAGATTCGTAGAAATTAGACCACGGTTTAGTAAATAGAGTGACGTCACTGCAATGGTTTAATTACCAAGATTAAACTTATCCTTGCACTTAATTGATTGCCATCTCTGGATCTAGGGACCGAAATGGGATAGGGTAAACGGCATTGATGCTTGCGATTAAGGGCAAGAAGAAGACCATTCGCGAATAATAATAGTCGCCTTGAGGTGTGTTTGAGCGTGCTAGATTTTGACCAAGTACGAGCCGCAGGCGAGACGCGTCAGAATCTAACAAGCATAAAGGTCAAAGGTCATGATCTCTCACCACAATCTTGCATATACATCGTTGCAAAGAATTTAAATGCGATTTCTTCTAATTATTCATTACCAGGATACATGTCGTTTATAATTTTAGGATATTGACCTAACTGCTTTCTTTAAAATAAAACCACCAGATGCTCATATATGTTCGTATGTGTGCGATCGGTCTATCAGCAAGGGGCATTCTAGCGGGTAATCTACCGGAGGTATTCGGTCTTTGGGCATTCAGCTTTATATATATATATATATATATATTGTATTGAACACTAAAGCCCAATCCAATTGGATATAATTACGTTCAGTATGTACCCACTACAGTGACACCACGGGTTTTATATAATTAAATGAGTAGAGACGTGTAAAGCAAAAGAAAAAAAAAGTATATTCGATATAAAGCACAGTCGCAACTACATGCTAATTAACTGGGCGTGGAGCTTGAACGTGTGTCTTTTTAATATCTCTTCTTTTTTAATAAATTTATATATTTAGAATATGCAAAATCCACGGTCATTGTTGGTATCCGTAATATTGTATTCCAACTTGGATTCAAGAGTATTGACAGTATCATGGCTAATTCACCTTTGACCCGTAGAAATGCCACTCTGTGACACCACAGCTTTCATATCTTGAATAAGTCCTGCTTGCGACACACATTTAATAACCGTACGCTGTGGCATTCAGTTTGGCAGACTTTTTGTATCGTTGCGGTCTCTTTTTATTCCAAGCTGATGTTACGATCATGGCAGGTGTCCATCATGCTATTATAATTTGAATTTTCCCTCTCCCAAACAATGGCAGACGGTGTTTCTACACTGATTCCATTAGTGTATTTCATTTTCATCGTACTGTCGAAAGTTTTAATACGAATAAAGTTATCGGAAACATATTCTTTGATCCGAAACGCTATTATTCGAAAAAGAATGGGAAAAAATATGATCAAAGATCTTATCCTATATAGTCCTGGACCCTTTTCGAAGTATCTATCTTGCAGGATGCAGAACCTCATTTTGGTGACGGATAATGTTCGGATTATAAGGCGAAGGACCTTGAAAAATCAAAATGTGTGTTCGGAAAAACTACTTCAGATAAACCGATCTTGGAAAAGTTCGCTTCTCGGGAAATATAGTGCTTCTTTTTTTGGCGGTGTATGGTGTAAGAACATTGACCTTCATTTTCATCATTCGGAACCCCCTTCTCAATCCTACCCCTCCCCCCCAAAGAAACCTAAAAGAACTAAATCAAACTAAAATTATACACGATACACAATTGTTTCTGCAGTGCTTAAGCATGGACATAGTGACTGCAACGATTGTAGGACACTTGCTTTAAAAAAATACGGTATTATATTGTAATTATGGACAAGAGGCATGATTCGGTTATTATTGTTGATCTGGTGTGGTCATAAGGTAAAACATAAACCACATAGCTACATTAACTGTGCACGCTCCTCTTGCCATCTTTTCGCCTTATTTAGTCCATCGCATAGCGACTGAAAACTGTTTACAACTTGAAACAAATATGTTATAGATGGCCGTAGATACGCCGTGTAACACCAGTCTAAATTCTTTCAGGTGGTAGATTTTGACGGGAAGTATGCATGATGGACTACCAATGTTTGTAAGCATGTTAGGTACTTGGGGGTAAGGTTGGCCGAGTATATTGCGGATTTTACCCCTGTTCGATTTTTATTTCGGGCCGTAACGTTTGACAGGAATTGATTGGTAGGCCATACAATACGGATATAATTTATGGCAAGATAGATTCTCGATAAACCAGGGTTTTCGGGCACGGTCGGGAATCGGGGTTTTTGGCTAGAATCCGGGTTTCTCATCGATGTTAAGTTTTTCCATCGAGACACTTGGATGCTTGGTAATAAACCAGATTTTTCGATAGAAAACCAGATTTATTGTTCTCTTTCTTGGTCTCTTGGTCAGTCTCTTTCTCTTTTATGGTCTCTCTTTGACTATCGTTCTTTCTCACCCTACAATAGAAACTTGGTATATATCGGGAAAACTTCAAGTGTTTAAATCGAGAAACCGTGATTATCGATCGAAAAGCCAGCTAGAGTTTTCAATTCCCAAAATACGGTTTCTAGCTCAAGAATCCAGGTTTCTCGATCAAGATTTTTTTCCCAATCGAAAAACCTGTAATTTCGACCGTTTTTTTTTTTTAGATAGTCCAGGTTTTTCGATCGGGAAACCAAGAATTCTCATCAATAAACCATGTTTTTTAATCAAACCTGGTTTATTGATTTTAATACTAGGTTTATTGTGAGAATGACGTTTCTTGACCGAGAATCAAAGTTATTTCTATCAAGAAATCTGGATTTCCACCGATATACAGGTGTTTTTCGATCTAAAACCGTCTTTTGATAGCCAAACTTAGTTTTATCGAATAAAAAAAATCTTTTCGTGAGAATCCAGTTTCTCGATCAGAAATGACAATTTTTTTTTCGATCGAGAAACTTGGATTATCGCCGATAAGGCGACGAAAAAAGAAAACCCTGTTTTACGGGCGAGCGGAACTTTCGAGTAGGGTCGTTCGGTCGGGCGAATTTTTTCTTTTTTTCTTTTTTTTTTTCTTTTCTGGAGCTCAAAATTGTCCTAAAATAACCCCAAAATCTGGAAAATCAAGAGAAAAATGGAAAATTTTTACAAATTTTCTATAGAAAAAATTTGCCAAAATTGATAAAATTGGGTTAAAAACAGGCTGATTTTACATGATTTTTGGAAAAACTAAAAAAAAAAATCTGCACAACTGAAAAATCAGGGTCGGTCGGGCCCGTAAAACAGGTTTTTTTTATTTTCGTCGCCTAAACATGGATTTTCGCTGGAAACTTGGTATAGATTACGTGACATTTGTTTATGTTTGTTGGTGTAAGGGAGAAAGTCCGAGAAAGTGGTAGACAAAAGCCCCTATACTTTGCGTGGGGAATTTTTTTTGTTTCAAAATAAATAATACCAACATTCTTATTAAGTATGTTTGCTAATGCCAGCTGCATATTGTGACCGATTTAGATCAAGAAAGGTTCTGCAAGTAATTTATGACCAGATTTTATGTGGTCTGTTATTGAACTTCTTTAATATTTTGCCTACCAGAAAACAACAGAGGGCGCCTGAATGTCAACATGTGCACATCATAGGTCACATCATCTATATCGGCGAAATTCACGGCTTCTCAATCGAGAAGATTCTTTTTGGATTTTTTTAAATCGAAAGGCTGATTTATGGGTCAAACCAGGTTTTTCAATCGGAAAACTAGGATGATCGTTCAATAAATCTGGAATATGAATCATAAATTGGTATATCGCTTGAAAGCCATGTTTTTCGAAGAACTTGAATTCTCGATCGAGAAAACTTGATTCTTGCCGACAAACTAACCTTTTCAATCGCAAAACCTGCTTTCGATAGAAACTTGGTATATCGGCAAAAATCTGGCTTATCGGCGCCAATCGAAAAAAAATGAAAAACCTGGTTTATCTATCACAACGAGTGCTTAAACGGAAAACCTGAATTTTCGATCAAGTTTTCTTCGATAAAATGGTTTTTTTCGATCGAGAAAACCTAGTTTCTCGGCGATAATTTTGTTTGTATTGTTTTTGTTATTTTGATCAAAAATCCTTTTTCATCCAACTTTTAGCTTGTGCCATTGTCTTATTCAATTAAAGGATAAAAATTTACTTCAACCGTATCTTGTCAATAACCATCCGACCGGGGCCCGGCCGATGAAATGCGTTATCCAATTTTCAAGTCGTCCATTGGATTGTCATTTACAGGGGTGTTGTGGAATGGCATGGACAAACAAAGTGTCTTCTTAAATCGAGGGTTGACAAACAGGACAAAATTACCGCACGTGGTAGTTTTTTGACAACCAACTATACTCCTGGAGCAGGTATCCGTCACTAACTTCAGCTATTGTTTTTTCTGGTCTTTTTTCACTCAACCTAAGAAAAAAAAATTAAAATTTTATATATTTTAAAGAAGCAGGAGTGGGAATCGAATCTCAGACTACTGCATCATGAGGTCAGCTACCTACAGGACCAACGAGCATTGGTGTGACATATTTGAAATTTTAAAGGTCCGTTCATACTTCACTGCAGCCTACCAAAATCGTTACTGCAATCACTTGCAGTATTGCAACCCAATTTAGTACTACAATTAAGTTAAAATTATTTTAACTGGCGATGCCGCAAGATGCAGTGGGTGCAGTCAGTGGTGCAGTATGTCAATTTTCCTGCAATCCTTCCCCCGGAATCCTTCGCAAGTTTACACCACTGGCGAGTGCCAAATTGTGTAAAACGTTTTTCTATGGAGTGTGAACTGCGCACTATGATGAGATTGCGATTTATTCCGTATTGAAATATGTGTTTACACAATTTGGCACTCGACGACCCTCTTACTGCAACGTACTGCAACCCGTGACCTGCAGTCACCTGGGTTTACCTGCAGTAAATCGATTAGGAGTGCAGCGGAAGTGACGGAATATTTCAGTCAATTTACTGCACAGCAATGCAGTGCAGTGGAAGTATGGACGGACCTTAATCTTAGATAACATTACGCTATTGCTATTGTGATCAGCAATACAGTGCGTATCAATAAAAACGAAACAAAACTTCTCCCCAATTTTTGTGGTAATTGTGTAAAATTACATCAAAATAATTAATGCCATCTTAAAGCCGCGTATCTCCTCTTTCCCAAAGATAGGTAATTTGTTCATGTGCGGTCATGGATAACCGAGTAATCATTGTTTTTGCACAATGGGACAAAGTGAGCTTGGGACCAAGTTTCAGATTCAGATTCAAGTTTATTCTCCATATACAGATCAATAAATTACACAAAGCAGTAATTACGATGGAGGGTTGACCAAATAGAGAGCAAAGCTCGTAAAATATTGGCCACCCAATAAAAATAGTAAAGACAGGTTACAACATAAGACGCAACAAAAGTGCAAGACAAGGACCGACAAAGACCAGTGCAGACAGACATTAAGGAGACACTGGCACATTTGAAAAATGCTGCGCCCTCTAAATTTTCCAAAATTGAAAGTTTCAAGTAATGCTAACACAAATCCTATTAAATTTTCCCTCTCATCTCACTTCAGTCATGCAAGTGAATGGGATTTGTATTAAAACTTGGTCCCAAACTGACTTTGTCCCATTGTGCAAAAACAATGATTAATCGGTTACCCATGACCGCACATGAATAAATTACTTATCATTGGAAAGAGGGAATTTGTGGCTTTAAGATGGCACTAGTTAATTTTGGTATAATTTTACACAATTACCACAAAAATTGGCAAGAAATGTTGTTGCGTTTTTATTGATACGCCTTGTATAATGAAAAGCTCTACTCTGGGCTGGTTTCACAATTTATGCTCCAGGAGTATAAGTGGTGGTCGAAATCCCACATAATCGACTTTTACCATCCAAATAATCTACCTTGCTCAATTCAGCTTCCTATTGCATATAACAATAGCAACCACAGTAACATTACTTCCGTTATTTTTTTTTTATGGAATGCGACTACCGATATGACGTCACAAAATTTCATGTCCAAGCGTTCAGTCATAGTTATGAACCACCTAAAAAAAGGCGACGTTGAACACGCTGAAAATAGTACTATTTGGACATAAATCACGAACCAGAACAAAGTTCATATCTAAGTCTTTGAAATCCCACCGTCGTCAGAAATTACTACATCATATACATATTGACTTACCTTAGCTTGTCTGAAATTTTCACTGAATTTGGTTGTTTAACTCTCTCCCTGCGGATGTCGAGTGCACTCGACACACGCATAATTTTTGTCAATTTTGGATTTTTTGGTTCAAAACATTTCAACATTATTTATTTTCGTGAGCATATTCAATTCAGCCTAAAATGCATTGAAATGAGTCCAAACAAGCCATAGTCTTTGTTTTTTTGGTGTTTTTTAGATGGTTTCCCAAATGACCTGCAAATATTTGGCAAACTGTCTTAGAGGAGGAGCAGAATATCATAGGGGCCTTATTTAAGGAGTTCGTTTACCTCCCACTACAGAAAAGGTTTGACACCTTTGGTAGTTAGTATGGACCCTCTACATCAATGCTAGGTAGGTAGTACTCTCAAATTGTGGTATCACTTTTTCAATAGGGGCCAATTTAAGTTTACCCAGGGGTCAAACTTTTAAATTGCCCCAATCATGTTGAAATGTATGCCATATTGTCCATCTAATCATAAGGATTCCAAAAATGTATAGTTTGTACCACCTACGACCATTGGTTTTGGAGTTATAAGGTAAAATGGCTAAAATGGTAAAAAAGGTCAAATTCAATTTGTACAGGGGTCAACATTAAAAGTTAATCTGATAATATTTTAAATACTTGCAAGTTATTGCCTGAGGTAAGAGGACTCCTAAAAGGTATAGTTTGTATTATGTTAAATGCTTACTTACGGAGATAAGGGTCAAAGAAGGTCAACACCAATTGGGTATGTTGACCTATGACCTATTTTGTCCCATAACATGGTAACTATGCATTGCAGATGGTACAAACTATTCCTTATTTTGACTCATTAAGCTAGATGAACAACTTCTATCATTTTCAACAAAATTGGAGCAACTTCCGATTTTGACCCCTGTACAAATAGAAATTGACCTTTTTTACCATTTTAGCCATTTTTACCCTATAACTCCAAATCCATTGGTCATAGTTGGTACAAACTATACATTTTTGGAATCCTTATGACTAGACGGACAATATGGCATACATTTCAACATGATTGGAGCATTTTAAAAGTTTGACCCCTGTGTAAACTTAAATTGGCCCCTATTGAAAAAGTGACACCACAATTTGAGAGTACTACCTACCTAGCGTTGATATAGAGGGTCCATACTAACTACCAAAGGTGTCAAACCTTTTCTGTATTTGGTGTTTTTTAGATGGTTTCCCAAATGACCTGCAAATATTTGGCAAACTGTCTCAAATGTCTCTGACTTATGTGTTATAACTTATACACAGTTTCCCAGCACGGAGAGAGTTAATACGCCCATTCGCATATTGATTTTGTCATATCCACAGGCACATTTATGCGTGACAGTGACACGCAAATGGATACGAACATTCTTCACCCATATTGTTTATATCCGAAGAAAATTTGCATTTCAATCAATTAAGTTTTGTCACTTCTTTTTAATGAACAGAAATTTACCCTTCTCCTATTCCCCACTGCCTTCGAGTTGTCAGGGAGGAACATAATGAAGAAAGCAGTGTTGAATAAAGAACAATAAAGGAAAGGATGGTTGATGTTCAAAGGTCTCCGTTTACTTTCAACAAGGATATTTTATGGTTCTATACCTTCTGCTGAAACATGGAGTAAGGCTGAGACAACAAGGCTGTTTGGAATTGAATTTTTCGAGTGCTACATGTATTTATTGGCAATTGCGACATAATAAAGTTGTGGAGCAGCACTGTATACCTATTTTTATTTTAATTTTCAATAAAAATATCTTGAAGTTGATTTTCAATTGCAACTGTGTTGATATCAGGATAGCCGAAACTGACCCAAAGGGTTTATCAGGTGTCTCAGATAATTGTCCATAACTCCTGACCCCAAATTACACCAACTAATAATCTCATGAAAGCGAATCAGTTAAAATCCGGTTGAGGTGAACTTAAGTTTATGGCCCAAAAAATAATCTTTGATTGTTTTTTTTTTTTTGGGGGGGGGGGTGCAGTCTGTACAGTAGAAACGACACAAACGCATATAACCGTTAAAAGGTTTATTTTCAAGGGTTGGAGCTTTGGTGAGCGGCATGAGCACTCTTGGGTACGAGGAACGATATTTTTCGCGCGGTTTTTATTTGTGATTTTAATTATTAAACACCGGAGAGGACCAATTACTTACAGTCGACTGCAGAATAAGTCATAAGTCTTATAAAAAGTAGTTGATACTTATTGAAACTCCAGTTTTCTTCGGATAATAACGATATGGGTGAAGAATGTTCGTATCCATTTGCGTGTCATTGTCACGCATAAATGTGCCTGTAGATTTGACAACATCAATATGCGAATAAGCGTATTAAACATCCAAATTCTGTGAAAATTTCAGACAAGCTAAGGTAAGACGGCGGCAGACTTTCAAAGACCTAGATATGAACGTTGCTGTATTTTGTGACTGTGATTTATGTCCAAAATTGTACCTATTTTCAACAGGTTCAACGTCGCTTTGTTTTGTCTGAGTTCATCTTTGAGTGCATTAATTCTGTGCTTTAAATCAAATATAGCATATTTTCTATTTGACCAGTTACTTTAATGCAACCAGCAAATTTCATTCATTCAAGTTAGTACGTTTTTTCGTCGGGACTCGCACCCAAAAATATTGGCGCTTGGATTAGAAATTTGGTGACGTCATATGTGACGTAATGCCACTGGCGTTCTTATTGATAGTTGATGGTGGTAGCCTATAGTGGGTCAATGTTTGTGGTGGTTGATCGTGTGTGGTGTTGAGGGGCTATGATGAAACGTTTATTTCCAGAGGTAGATCATGATGTACATTAGTTTGTCTGGAAAATCGTAAATTATGGCATGCTAAGGCGGCCTTTCGTATATTGGTGTTTTCGATCTGAGTGGTGTTTGCATGCTTGACAATAACACGCAAGAATGACGCAAGTAGATAACGAACCTCCTGCAGAAATGTTGTTTACCCTGGATGAAAACCGGGATGTTTTTCTGTCTCTTGGAAACTTCCAGTAGGAATAAACAGGTAAAAATGGTGAGAATTTAAATTGGGAAATGGTATCGTTCTTGCATGAAATTTCTAATAAAAAATGGAACGATTTCATGGTTAAAAAAACGATTGTCTTCAGGCAAAGTAAAATTGTAATTTTTTAATTTGTCATTTTTGAAATTTGCGCATCCATCGGTTTTTGAATAATAAAAATAAATGCTTTTGAGTTACGTCAAAAAAAGTATCAGACGGGGACTTTCTTTTTTTTGCTGAGTGTTTATCATTATCGAATATTTTCATCGGTTGGACATTTCGGAAAAACGTTTTTAACTCTATCTGAGTTCTAAAATTCAAATTACCGAATTAGTGCATAAAACGCTGTAATTCACATTTCCAATTAAGTATGAATGAACGTAATATAAAGTGGTGTCTATACAGGACTTATCTCCACAGTAATTAAAGTTGTTGAGCTCCGGTGTTAAAGAACAGACAGACACCCATGGACGTAAAGCCTTTCCACACGTATATAAAACGGGGGTTTTCTGTTTTCGCGCCTAAGGCTTATTTCCCTTTGATTCGTCTATTTCGCATTTAAAAAAATCCTTCGTCCGTGTCTTGAGAAAGCGAATTGTACGCTTTCCAACAATGCTATTCACGGTAGATATCAATCAGTACAACGCAGTGGTTGAATGGCGGTCACTTGTTGTTTGGTTTTAACTTGTGGATTTTGAGGCTTTGAACAGTCCCCATGTCACTGGGAAGATGCATGAAAGTAGGCTGAAAATACCGAGTCCACAAAAAATATCCTTAATTTGCACCAAGTTTTGCAAACTTTGGCGATATGCAACATTCAGGAACTTCAGTTGACTTTGGCCGATTTTTGGAAACTTGCCTTACTTAACGCAATTCCTTCCTCCCAAGTGCATGGGCCTTTTGAACCAAAATCATGTTTCTGGGTATAGTGGCTTCAATTGATGGGATTGTTAACACGTCTCAACAAGCATCCTTGGGGACGACTGCAATTAGTTTTGTAGGCCCTTAAAGCACCTATCTTTTCGCTTCCTCCTCTTCCTTTGATCGAAATCTTATAAACGCACGCTCTAATGGCGATAGGAGTGGCGCCTGTGGTGGGGGGGGGCTTGGGGTAGATGTTCATATTAGCACATAGGCGGGTATGGACGATACATATATGTACATATTAAAATGGGAATACTTCGATTTATCAAGCAATGTTAAATTAGTGATTTCGAATTATGTGCAAGTCTCAAGGGAGCACTCGGTTTGATTTTGGGTGCGTGGGGTGTCGCCGCGCCGTGTGGTGTGTGTGGGTTGTGTGTGGGGGGTGTGGCTGTGCTGTATCCATCGTTAAATTTACTTTAGTGCTTTTTTTTTATATAAGTACATATAAAAGCCTTTTTTCTTCTGAAAGTCGAAGTTTTTTATTTTAAGAAGTTTACACTAGAATAATACAAGCTTTCTGGTTTGCAAAGTATTTAAGATTGTGTTTACGCATTTTTGAAAAAGTCGCTTTACGAGCATGATACGGGCACTTGTATCCTCCAAGAATGCTTATATTTTTCCTTACAAGGGGAAAACAAGTTCAAGCTACTCATTAGCGGAAACCTAAACGGTATCGTTTTGTAATTTGATATATGTGATGGAGATCAATAGAAAATGTATTATTGACATGTTTGACTCTTTAACAAAAGTTCACGGGTGTTTATGCTCCCTGCGGGGGACCATTAGGGCACGTGTCCAAAAATGTTTAGTTTTTTATTTAGCATAGCAATGCAGATAATTGGACATATGACCAAAAATTGATCATCAGGCCCCATGTCACTTGGGAAAGTGCATTAAAAGTAGGCATGAAAATTACCGAGTCCACAAAATATCCTTAAGTGCACAAAGTTTTGCAAACTTTGCGAGATCTGCAACATTCAGGAACTTCAGGTGACTTTGGCCGATTTTGAAACTTTGCCTTACTTTACGCAATTTCCCAAGTGACATGGGGCCTTTGAACCTTCATTTCTGAGCTATTATTGTTGTTGTTGTTTTAGCCTTTGATGAAGATCGCGCATGCTAGGATCGAAACTTCAAGCCCATACATACTAGTATACTAAAATAGTAGTAGTAAAATAATATAGTTATGATTATTATGTTATCATTATCATTTTGTGGTTAACGATGATACATTGTGCTTCTCTGCGGTATTCTTCCTTTTCTCCTCCTCTTGTCAAACGCTCATTTTCAAGGCTACTTGTGTCAAACGCTCGGGCTGATTTCAGCCGAATAGAGAAAGGGTTGACCCACGCTTCATATGAGGTATACAAGCTTGGGGCCAGAGATTACGTAGTAGTAGTTTCTTCAAATCCGTAAATCCGGCTGCAAAAATAAAAGTCGCGCTGATCACGACTTTTAACACTGTGAACAGGTGAAAACACTGCTTGAAACCTTTAAACTACTGGGTTTGTTCAAGTAACTATACCTTAAATAACATAAGCTGATTAAATAAGTACGTGAACATTCCAGTTGGCTCAGTACATACCTCAAAACCCCAATGACGACCGCTTGCTACTGTGGCATAGTTTAGGGGTCCAATGTCAAAGGTTAATAAATGTGGTCAAATGACCAAATTAGCTATATCATCATGTCGTGCACAGTAAAGGCTTAAAAAACACCATTGTGACCTCTTGTTGTCGGTTGCTTACGGTCGAGAGTTCAAAGGTCAAAAGGTCAAATATTAATTTTGCTCAAACGGCCATAATAACTATGTCATCATGTCGGGTACATGACTTGCTTCTTTTTCCAAACGCTTCTTCAAAATGCTGGCAATGGTAAAGGTGTGGTTAGATTTCGGCCACGTCACGTAGTGACGTATTTTTAAGATAAGAATTTGGAGAAAAACGGCTTTGAAGATTTTTTCGAATATTTAGATATGCGAAAAAAAATATGCAAAATGACACAAATTTTAACGTCACACAGATACGTCGTCATGTGAAAAGATTGCGCAAATACGTCACTATATACAAAAACGTCAAAATAGCAATTCATCCATGAGCTTAAAATACGTCACTATGTGAAACGGCAAGTACTTAAAAAGTGCCGATGCGATGCTGTGGGCCAGGGCCTGTGCAGAATAGATTTTCGACAAATACGCCGTTATGTGATGCGGAAAATATCCGCTTTCGCAAATTGGTTATAATAAGTTAATTAATATCTTACTATTTAAGCCACTTTGAGGTTGAAATTTGGTGAATTAGTAGCACTGTTCTCTATACAATGGATTGGCTACATAACAGTAGCTGTTGAAGCAACCAATGGGCATCTCGGTATACCCAAAACAATAGCATTCCAGAGACACAGGTGTATCTCGGTTTGCCCGTTTCAAGGACATGCCATCCCTTACGCTCCTACTTGGGCTCTTTTGGGATTTCCAATATGGCCGTCAGTGGCTTCAAGAACGGAGCTCAACCAATCTATTGTGTAGAGATTAGTAGGATTAGTAGGATAGTGCAAATTAATATGCCAATTTATAAAGTAAAACAAAATGTCGGATATGTCATGTGACAATATTCCTGATCGTGATGGGGTTGATGATGATGACCATGATGATGTTGATGATGATGATGATCATCATCATGATCATCATCATCATCATCATGATCATGATCATCATCATCATCATCGTCATCGTCATCATCGTCGTCGTGATGGTGGTGATGATGTGGCAGTTGAGGTATCAGTATTATTCTGACATCGTTAATTATTTGTTTTGTTTGATCTATTTCAGTGGGAAATCCATGCAAGGGGTTGTCGAGCTAAATGAATGCAAGTCCACCGCAGCAAGTGTGCCCGATAAAGACGGATTGAAAATGGCCACCGCAGTCACACGCCCAGCAATAGCTCGTGTAAGACTTACTTTGCTTTGCTTTGTTTAAAAAATATTTAAGTTCCGCATGGTCTTCATCGATCATCGAATCTCAGACTTTAAGTACTCTGTAGAGAACATTGTATACATTTTTAGATGTAATATAAAATTGCAATTGAACAACAAAAACAAAAAAAAATTATCTTTGCAGCAAATTAAAGATATTGAAATAGGCTTTCCGATGATACCACATTTGTTAGATATATCTTGTTCAGAAATTCAAAATGGCGGATAAAATCAGGGTCAAGTTTTTTTTTTACTCACCTTGTATATTTCGATGGCAAATTGTAGATTTTCACGAAATTTGAAGACGTCCATATTGGCTGACATCTTGGAATTAAGGAAAGATATCAAATATATGCCTGGCAATAGTTTACGATGCCCTTAAAATTGCGTGGTCTCTTCTCACAAATATTATATCTAGTCAAACTATGAATTCACAATTTTGCCATTTTGGAGGAACTTTTAAAGGCATTTTGACAGCTGTCCTGGATCTGGAGCAAGATAATGCTTCGTAAGTGTTTCTGATGGGCCTTGAAAATATATGTGTGTATTTGCCTCATATTAATGATTATTTTGGCCCAATATGCCACATTTTCAATAATTTTCATATTTTGGACGCCGTCTTGAATATTGCTGGATTGCTCCATGTTTCATTTTCTTTAACATCTTGACTGTGTTATAGGATGATAAAAGGAAGCCAAACGGTTGATTTGATTGAGTACTGGGTGTATTTTAATTTTGAATTATGACGTCATACTTAATTTGCATGCAAAATGGTGAACACACAATCGAAAAATTTGGCACCATCTTTTTTGGCTCAATCATATCATAATTAACAAGTTCCCATAGAGAACGGAAAGTAAACGTTCCAATCCCTCAGGAACACATATGGCCCCAGACTAAACAGTCCATTTCATTATATCTGAATATTTTTTGTGCCAGTATGTCCCTTTAAAGGATAGGCATAGATAATTATGTAATACTAATAACATACAAATAATAGCTCTGTAGGCCACTGCTTGATTTTTCTGAATTTGCGTGGACAATTGACAAGCTAAACACAAGTACAATAATAGTTTTTATTTGTCGGGGGGGGGGGGGGGGGGGTGCGGGGCGGGCGATGCAAGCTTATATATAGAAACTTTTAAAACTCGGCGTATAGTTTGAACGCTTGATCAATATTTGTTGGTTTTTGTGATTGTTTAACAATCTAAAGTAATTTACTGATGCAAATAGCGAGCATTTCGAATATGTTAATTAATCAAGGTTATAGGGATAACAAACCTTGAAAAATAACAAAGGATAAGGAACAGCGAGGTGAATAAAAGTCAATAGGGAGCTGTGCGGTAAAAGCATGCAATATTGCTGAGGAAGTGAAGAGTTGAGCATAAAATGATTTCAAACCATTAAGAATTGCGTGACATTTAGATATTTCAAAGTGGTTCCTCTTCTCTGGTGACAGAGACTTTTATTTCGTACCGACTACACACCTGTGTGCTTGGCACCAGAAAAAAATGGTTACCCATAAACTTTTGGAATAGTCCACAAGGATATAGGAATTTGAAGCAGGTCTACGTTCTCAGAGTCTGGTTGGTGAATCTTCTGGGCTCCATTTCTACTGGAAGTATTTCAGCTCCCATCCAGCTTCTTGTTCTTCTTTGATAAGGTCTTCGTATTTGCACCTCTTTCGGTGGTTTGCTTGTGCAATATTCTCTTCTGTCGGTAGTGTCAGTTCGATGACAAGACCTTTTTTCCTTGCAGGAGAATAGACCCTATGCAATAGGCAGCCATGCTGTAGGGCAAACGAGCCACATTACATGACTACAATACATCCACCTGTTATTAAATTCCAGAGGTGCTCAAGTTGTACAGGTGATCTATTATACTCTTGGTGTTACACCGTTATAGGGCAAGGGAGGTTTTGTGTTAATCGCCAAGTGACGTCGTATTGCATAGGGTCTATAGATGGTGACATCTGGTTTCCGTGACGTGGTGACTATTTCTATGGGAATATGATGGGGCGTTTGTCTTCACCCCCACACCACAGTGTCGTCTTCACTCTTCTGGATACATACCCGCTTCTTTTCTCCCAGCCACATTGCCAGAGTGAGTGCCCTCCTCGGTATTGAAGGCTATGCCAGTTTTGATTTGCTTGGCATCTTCGTCTTTTTAATGGATGGCTGGCACTACCTGATGGACAAGCTGACGAAGGACTGTGTCATGTCTCCAGTTAAACCTTCCTGGTCGTAATGAGTACTGGCAACTTTTGGATATATGCATGCATCATAGTGCAGTTGTTATATCCACACAGAGCACACACAAAATATTTACTGAGTCAGGTGACTCAGATACGTGAGTCTTTTATTTGTCTCTGTAGTGATGCACTTTGTATGCTAGCTGAGTCACTTTAGTGAGTCATGTGACTCAGATGTGATGAGTCAAATGAATCCGATTAAATCCAGTTGAGTCAGAAGACTCAATTTCATAACCTTAATGAGTCATCAGTTTTGTCTCTGTAGCAACGCACTGCTTGTGTAAAATGAGTCAAAAGACTCGAGATTTGAAACATGCGGGTCTTCTGACTCACTGAGTTATGCTCATTTTCGTGACTGATGAGTCAAATAGCACATTTTCGTGCATCATGATTATGTTAATGCACAGCAAAAGGTGAGTCAGATGACCGCATGTCGCATGAACAACAGCATATTAAAATTTTAAACTGGATGTGATATTGATAAAAAAATGAAAAATAATGACCAGAAGGTCTATGGCATCCCGATGCAGAACACCAGGAGATAATATAGTGTGCTCAGCGGCGGCAGGAAAGCTTCCACAAATTTCACCAGGATATGTGCAATGGGTAGCGTGCAGTTAACAAAAACATTGGCACCCATAATGTAAGCCTAGGCCGAGAAGAAGCAATCCACATCAACCAAAATTAAATGCTTGTCATGAGTCCACTCATTTAATGATATAAATTATGTTGGTCAGTGATGGGTATTTTAATTAGAATCGTATCGAACCGCGGGTGAAGGAAATGGGACTGTACAGTCAGATGCTTTGCACCTGGACCACATTCCTCGCTTTCGTTTTGACTATTTCACATACGAAGTGGAGTCAAGTCGATCTGGACGCGTGTGAAGTGATCCACTGAGTCAATAACGATGTTCAAGTGAGTCAAACTACAAATTTGACTCTGTTTACAGTGAAGGGTCATTTTAGACTCAGTGTTTCTAGAATGAGCAGTTTGCAGGACCACGAAAAAATATGCCCAAATGAGCATTGACGCAGAAAAATTTTCTGTTGCAAACAGACCAAGAGCATGTATTCCAGGTCTTCAGTTAGCTGGTGAGGGAAGTGTCTCTTGTATAGCTTGCGTTTAGATAGAATTTCAGCATTTCTGGTGAGCAGGAGTAGAGGAGCTTATTTCACATGATGTCACATTTGCATTGCGGTCTCCCAACATAGCCATATACCTTTTTTGGGGACTTACTGTGTAGGGATACTAACATCTGCTCCTCTGACACTGCCTTCAGTGTTCTTTCTTGTTCAACTGGTCAATGCGTTTCCCAGACTTGGTGTAACCGAGGCCATCTCGGCTATGCTGTCGTTTGCAAAGTTCATTGATGAACAGATGTATTTCTCTTTCATGCAGCTCTCACCCCATTCCATGCAGTGCTTCTTTTCTCCCTCTCTAGATACCATGTGTCCATTATACTAGTTTGGTTTCTGTGTTCACTGCAGACCTTTGTTCCTGTTCCTGTACAGGATGGATGGATTTGTGTACCTTGGCATTCCCACCATCTTCTTCTTCGAGTTGCTATAGAGCTTCCCTATCTCATTTACTACTTCATCTCATTTGCCAAGAATCTGATTTATTCGAGAAATTTTAAATTTCTAGAATGAATTTATTAATTTCAATATAAAAAATGTGCTGCTGACCCCACATACCTTGGAATTGTAAGACGATAGCTCAACGCCAGTGCCGATTTGTAAAGGCTAAATTGCGTTTTGTGGTAGAAACGACATGTACATCGCAATCATGGCGGATTCTGTCAGTGGCGTAACAGGCGGGGGGCAGGGGGCAGGTTTCCCCCTGACGACTTTGGTAGGGAAAACATTTGCAAAAATCATGCTAAATCAGCCGTTTTTAGCCCTCTGACCGGAAAAAATTGGCCTTTTGACCCCCTGAGAGGGAAAATTTCCCAAGACTGGGAAATTTGCCCCCTCAGAGCGGGCAGGCCCGTTACGCCACTGGATTCTGTGAATTAAAGAGCGCAAGATAAAAGCATGTTTCTCGGCTGTATGTATTCCGATGTCCCTTTCAACGTTCTGGTACGTTTGCTTTGATAGTGCACTATAATATCCCCTGATTTGTGCATGCTTTTAATTCCCTTTAAAGTGATAACGTGTACAAGTAGAATAGCGTGTACGTGTACTTCTCTACAATTTTGGGATCACCCTAGACGTCGGCGAATTCGATTTCCAGGTTTTCTCGTAAAATACACTTTGACGTCAAGAAATATACCCACCGTTATAATTTACCAATTTCTTCTAAGAAGTATAAACGCACTTGTAAACGTCACTTTCAAAAAGCAGAGGATATCCTCCGCGCAAGGCGGACTTTGCTGCTACGCATTACAAATATTTGTTTAGCATGACATGGTTAAAATGTTGTGTTGCAATGTCGTGATTTATATTACGCTTCTTTCGCATTATGGGAACATAATAAACACATCCAATATGAAGTAACTCCCCACCCCTGAAATTTGTCAAGTTCAAACGATACATTGCATTGTACATTATGGGATATATTTGGCAACGGTGTTTATTTACGCGTATTTTGACACATCATTTGTGGCGATCGAATGAGTATTGTTGAAGTATATGCCCCGTTGACCCTAAAGCATGCTTTGGTTGACCGAACCCATCCCAGGATTTAAAAAGTGGCAGTAAACCCAAATAGAGAAGGGAATTAGTCATTCAGAGAAGAAGCGGATTGCTCTGATTTCCATATGTAAACAGTATGATTGTCAATTGGGTTTGCTGACCAAAAAAACAAACACCTAACTTTTAAATCCTGGTGTGGGGTCGGTCAATTGGGCATAACTTCAACAATACTCAGTCGATCGCCCCCAAATAAAAATACTCGTAAACAAACACCGCTTCCAATTATATCCTGTGTAATGCGATGTACCGTTTGAACTTGACAAACAAATATCAGGGGTGGGGAGTTACTTTTTGGATGTTTTTTTTAAATAAAAACCTGAACTTATTTTTCTTTAACACTTATTTAAACACTGGTGCTTTTGCGTACATTGTCCGGATTTGAGCCACCATGAGACCAAGTGTGTATAGTATTGGTCCTGGACAAGCAAATTACGATGTACTTGCCTATATTCGAACCAAAAGAGTTCTTGGGTGAACTAGCATGGTACTTGACGCGACGGTTACGATACTAAGCATTCTTCGTGGGTTGGTTACTTAATTGCCATTGGTTATAGGGTGCTGCGCCTGCAGTGTAAGCTGCGTTAGTTCCTGCATGCTGGAATGAAGGCAGTATAGGCCTATTTGTTTTATGGCTATGCGTTTTAAGGTGGGCCAATGTTGTGTGACATAGATTTCATTTGTGTAAAATGCATGGATATTGGTTTGAAAGGCTCCAGCTCTCTTCAGGAACCCACAGCCCGAAAGTATTTATTTATTTGAAGCTTACTGGAATCACGGATTTTAGAAATACAGTTGAGACAAATATAACATTCCCTAGTCAGTTACGCAACCACTAATATGCAAAATATGATGAAAAAAATGCTATTTTAAACTCATCTGAAAATCTGTGGCAACTGCTTTTAAACGTAATTGTAGATTTGGGATCCTGTAAGTACAAGTTTTCTATAAATATATTACCTTTCTATACATGTGCAGCAAAACAGTTTTGCGCAAGGTTTCCAAAATGCCAATTTTACCATTGCAAGTCATTGTTAAGGCATTGCCTATATGCAAATAAAAACAATAAAACATTTGATAATAAAGTTTTCTGATTTATAGTAGGCCTATGTGGTTGTAATATAATTTTTAAATCTCTCTAGAAGAGATGAAATTGTAAGCACGTGACCCCTGTGGAGTCAATTTTCATGAAATGCTGCGCCTGCTCATCCTGCTCCTGCTCATCCTCCACTTCTATTTTTTTTTTAAATTAAAAAGCAATTAGTGTAAAAAAAAACCTTTTTATGCTACAAAAATAGTGCGCACATGTCACAACTACACCTATTTACTGGACCAGTTCCAAACGCATGGCCTTATACATTTCACTGATAAAATATTTGATTTTAACTGAAATTTTATCTGTAAGACACAAAGCGAGTCACAAAGCGTAATATGTCTTGGCATTATACGTCAGCGTATAGGCAATGCACAAGCCGCAAATACCACCGTACTAATTTGCGGCTATAAGAGGCGATATTTACGTACGGAAATAGGACGTATCAATGTTCACTTATCATCCAATAGTGGAACTCTTTTTTTTAATCACGTCACATCAATCTCATATTTATTAATTTTATAGTTATTATATCTGAAACTCATTAGCTGATTCCATTAAAAATTTTGTTGACACATAATTTGGTTTATGATCCATATTCTTGAATAAAGCTTCAAACATATGTTTATAAAAACTAATGTTTATACTTTATAAATGTTTCAACGCGTTAATTTCATATAGCCTTTATATTCCCATTATAATTTCTATATTTTACAGAACACTACCCCAAGTGGATGAGGCGACCAACAAAACGAATTGCACGTGTTTAAATACAGTAAATGTAAAAACGTTGTTTTGATAACATTAAATGCTCTTTGCCGTCTATTTATAAACAATTGATGTTTTCATTTAAACGGGCTATTTATTTTTTAAACAGTAGGTGTTTCCCTTAAAATGGATAGCGTTTATTTTCAAATGGTTAACATTTATAATTAAACGTAGCTGTTTAAAAAGAAACATTTCAGCGTATATAAAATCGGCGTTTATTTACTGTTATCAAAACAACGTGTTTATATATATATATATATATATATAGATATATATATATATATATAGATATATATATATATATATATATAGATATATATATATAGATATATATATATATATATATATAGATATATATATATAGATATATATATATATATATATATATATTATATATATATATATATATTATATATATATATATATAGATATATATATATATATAGGAGAGTCAAGGGTGGCGCTTGCTTGGGTAACGGCTTACATATATATGCTATAAGCGAACTATATATATATATATATAGATATATATATATAGATATATATAGATAACGCTTTTTTAGTGGCACCGTATGCCATTATCTGGTGTGTGACATAACATCTAAACGGTAGCTGACTTGCAGTCTGTAAGAGGCCAAATCTATTTTGTTATATCATTGTCTATAATGTCGACTGACTAATAGTTTTATTTTTGCTAAAACAATCAATGAGAGACATTGTTTTATCGTCAAGAGGGAATCGTAAGATCAATTCCATCAGTGTTTCCTGTTTCATTTGTATACTAAAAGATGCCAAATCGTTATTTTGCCTTTTTTTAGTGTTTTGGCTCAATTTCAACGCTTGTTATTCTGGTTTCTTATTATTCATGATAAATCGTTAAAGCAGTGACCTGAAAGGAGTACTTCGCTTCATTTTTTATTTTTACAAATACGATAAACTATCCCAGATATATTGAAAATACTACTTTTTTGGTGCACTTAGCGGCGTACAGGAAAGGACACTGGTGCTCATTATTTGGGCATGGATTTAGTTTAATAAGTCATTATTAAATACCCCTGTTTGATCATGAATTTGTAGGAAATCTAAAAAAAGTAAGACTGTCGACATTGGGGTAATGCTAAAAGCAATCAGCGTGTTTATAGTGGGGAAAATTATCCGTATAATAGCGTACAAAGATAAATTTACCGTATTCGGCCAGCACTATAAACAGACAATATACGGTATAAGTCGAAACCGTTTAAGCATTATGCGGATAAAAAATATCCATCGAAATCGATGGATATTGGAGTATATATTCCGTATATCGAGGCACTATAAACACACCGGCATATTGATACCGTATACACCGGAAGTTGTGAGGAGCATTGTCGCAAATTATAGGCAAATACTAGCGGTAAGGTATAAGGAGGACATAATGAAAATTTGCAAATAATTATTATTACGAGTTAGCCGATCATGAAAGACCGGTGTGGCAGGATGATATGGTCCTGCGGGCTCATAGTCCATTTACAACGATGAAGAATGATAGGGCATTCCATTCAGTTGACTCGTCACACTTCATAAGTTTCACGCTTTATTTCGTTATTGTCTATGGAGCCCGGACTATGGCTCCGGGCGGACCACATCTCCTTTTATTCCGGTCCTGAGTGCACAGGGTATGAGATGGTATTTCATAAACTAGAATTAAAACATGGTGATCAAATGTTTGTTTAAGTGATCACAATGCTTTGCGCCGGACGTGACCCAGGTGTTCCATCAGGATTATAGTATATGAGCCTCATACATCCCTATAAATCTAGCAGGAATTGCTCCACCAAGACATCCGTCGTAGCGTAAGCGAGCATGCAAGAGCGTAGCTGACCAATATCCCATGTGAAAGCACCTATGTATGGAACAGAATACCTGTGCCAACGGCCTCTATATAGAGAGAGTTTCTTAAAGACACTATCAGTGATTTTTAAAAATATTTGAAATTTGCAGGATTTACTCAACGTGAAGGATCGTCTGTAGAATTCTCATAAGTCCTTTTCAGCTATTAGGACTGACAGAAAAGGAAGAAAACGGCAGTGTTCCAAGATTACGATCTCATTCAATTACGTGTTGTAGTAAGTGTCCGAACGGACAGTAAGACTAAACATTCGATTCTGTCCTTATTAGGTGCTTCTGGTCTTACCATTTGCAGGGATTGTATTAGGATACTGTACTTGTTACATAAGGCAAACATCTGATTTTTGATGATTTTTCCATTTGATGGATTAGCAAAATCACTGATAGGTCTTTAAGCAAAGTCAACCTCTTTTGAAACAGTCTCTAAGGAGGTAAAGAGAGTCGCCTTGGGGAAAGAAAGACTTGCCAAGTCAACCAAGTACACATCTATCGGTCATTGAACTGGGAGCATCTCCCACCAGGAGCTGACTCCTCATGGTAATGGCGATGCCTCAATAGATTGAGAACAAGAATTGGCGATCTAAGGTTTCCTTGCAGACATGGGGCTATCTGGAAGCAGAGATCAGGACACTAACCTGTGGTTGTGGAACAGCCCACAGACAATGGAACACCTCCATTGGTCTGCCCATTGCTGGAGCAACATGCACAAACAAGGACCTTGCGGAATTTAGTGACGCAGCCAGACGTTACCATCTCTGGCTTGATTCTATTGAGAACCACAAAAAGTGTTGGCACGTAAGAAGAAGAAAGAAGCTCATAGACGGTATCTTGTTACTTATAAACGGTAGCGAATTTACGGATTTAACACACATTCCAGGGTCATTAGTCTAATCATATATGGCGGATACGGGTAAACGTATATATACCGCATATTCCACTATAAACCACGTCCTGTATGAGTTGGGCATCCGTATTTTATGAACACGAAGGAATTAGAGTGGTGGAAAGTAAATATGTTGTCCCTTTAATAAAGCTCGAGGAACTACTGTAAGAAATTTTTATGTATACCAGGCTCATCCGCCGGTTTTCATGGAACCAACCGAGTTTTGTTATGACCAGGAGCATGAATCAGACGCATCGGTCGGCCAGGATAGGCCAATGGACATGAATGAGACACGCACGGAATTTGATCTCAGGAAGTTAGATTTCGGTAACTAGAACTTCGACTAACTCGTTTTATACAATTTGACGACATCCCGAGTACACTTCTATAACACGTTTCAACACGTCCCGTTTTCTTAAAAGACTATGCCTTAGAAGTGGTTTCTTGATGTATTTCTTTGTTGTCTCGTCGTCGTGAAAAGCCGCGTCTCTTAAATCGCACGGGATATTTCTTGATTGTCCCTATCGACAAAAAAACGAAACGGGTAATTAACTTCAGATAGCAAAGTTAATGGGAACTTTACGAAGGGGAAAACACCTAAATTAAGAATTTAGGAAAATCGATTTTGAAAAATGTTAGAAAAAAATATGAAGTATCAAGGGGTAGGGTAAGTTCCACCTATACAATGTCGATATTCTGAGGTGGTAAAAGTTTTGCCAAGTCGACTACCTGGTAATTGAGTTACAGTATTACCTGAAAGTCGATTTCTTATTGATGTATTTAGATCCCCTGGATTAGATTGTCATGAAGAATAGTTGACAAGTCGACCTGTTTAAATAATATTGTGTCGAACTGTAACAATCTGGCAAAATTAATTGACTGTCAAGGTTTTGTTTGGTGCCAGGTCGGCGAAAATTGCTCGCATCAAGTGACTTATAACATTTAATGTTGTAATTTAAGCACTATCAAAGCAATAGATGTATACAGTTACGCTGATACAAAAATTATTGAATATCATAAGTGAATATCCATCATCATCATATCGTTATGATCAAACTGGTATGTTGTCATACAAGGTAAAATTTTTTCTTACATTTTCAAGTTGTAACATTTTTTTTATCCGGTAGCCATGCCTGGGCGTAAATATAAAAGGTATATGTTTCCGCTGTAGGTTGCGACTCTTTTTTTTTTTAATAGCGCGATCGTGTCTGCGCCAGACGCAAGATTTTATGATCCTCGGGCTACTATACCCTGGTCTTTACCAGAAAGTCAGTGTCTTTCACGTGTCGACCCTGAGGAGTGTCATGTACTAATGATTTAAGCTTGTACGGCTGCGATCCGCCTTGACTTTGAAGACCGCTTACGGGAGAGCCCTCGGATGTAAAGGCCCCTTTAGTTTTGACTGGAGGCAGGGGAATCACGAAGACCGCAAAGTGTCTGTATCTTTGCTTGTTAAAAATCCGCGCGCGCCCGGCTCGAGAGAGAGAAAGAGAGTAGAGAGAGGAGAGAGACGAGGAGAGAGAGAGAAGAGAGAGAGAGAGAGTAGAGAGAAGAGAGAGAATAGAGGGAGAAGGAGAGAGAAAGAGGGAGAAGAGAAGAGGCAGAAGAGAGGAAGGAACGAGAGAAGAGAGAGAAGAGAGAGAGAGAGAGAAGAGAGAGGATGATAGGGAGAAAGAGAGAGAGAGGATAAGAGAAGAGAGAGAGAGAGAGAATGAAGGGAGAGAGAGAGAGAAGAGAAGAGAGCGCAGAGAGAGAAAGAGACGAGGGAGAGAAGGAGAGAGAGAGAGAGCGGAGAAGAGAAGAGGAAAGGAAGAGATAGAAGAGATATATATAATTTATAGATATTAATATATATATATAATATATATATATAATATATATAACTAGATTATAATATATATAATATATATCCTATATATATATATCTTATATATAATATAATATATATATTATATATATATAATATATATAATATACACGGCCTGTGTGTGTGTATACTTGGAGAGCACGATCTAATTAAAGAGCAAGGCTTTGAATGAACAATTAAATATTGAACAAAACAAAAGACAACGTCACCGCCAAAGCTTTCGAAATAATATGTCTTTATGGCAATAACCTATAGGTACAACACCAAAACAACTTGAACACAGAATACGCCTTTCAACCGTCAAATAACAATCTTAAGCGCTTATCATTAGTGTTAGGTGTAGAGAGTGTAGTATTGTGTGTAATTGATTTTAATCGGCCGATGTTTTTTTTTGCAAACAATTTTGCGGAGGAAACTGTGTATTGAAAAAATTTCAACACTAAAATTGATGCTCACATATTACCTATCCCCCCTACCCAAAAAAGGACATAAAGTCAACCTTGATGATTTGCCTTGTAAGGACCTACCCTACTGCATGCCGAGTTGTGTTTATTAGAAAAATCACGTGCAGTGTGCAGCTTGTTGAAGAGAACTATTAATTTGATCCAGTTTTAGCACTAAATATGGTGTTGCCCAATGGTAATTAGAAGGAGCTAGGAGCTACCAACTATGGTGGTTGTCTTACCACATGTTGCGATAGTTCCAAAAGTATGATAAGTAGCAATATGCGCGGTTAAACTGTTCTGGGTGACTGATTGTTCCTACTTCTAAGGTCTGCTCTTCAACATTAAGTCGCGTGCCTATATGTAGCGGGACGTATGTAAAAAGGACGGGTCGACACGGTTAGGGGACGGGGGGAAAAACGGTACCCGACGCTCATAATTGATTGGTTTTAAATGTATTGTTTTAAATTGATTTAAATGCTTTTCTAAACATGTTTATATAAAAATTATCGCCGATTTTGGAATTTGAAAAAAAATATTTGAGGAATGGAAAAAAGCACACTTTTATTACAAATTTTGATATACAACAGGCTGAGTCGGGGAAAAACAACCCCATTGTAAAAAGTTTTTACCGTTGAAGCATCGTAATTAAGCGATGGTGTAAAACATGTCATTACTAGTTTCATTTCGAAGTTTAGAAGTTTCATTTAAAAAAATGTGGCGGTATTTAAGTGAGTTGCACCGCCTCGGCGTCTTAGGCCACAAGAATTTTAGTTGAAACGTGGAAATTTCTGGGAAAACAAGCTGAAATGTCAGGATTGGTGCAGAAATGTTAGCATAAACATACTAAACGTCACCTAAAGCCTTTTGTGCTTTTTCAGACCAAGGGGGCAAAAGTTTGTACAGGGGTAAACTTACAAAATATTAGAAATTGTCTTAAATGTGTTCCAACATTTTGTCATGTCCAGGATCACTAAAAGGTCTAGTTTGCCCCATCTACAACCTGTAGTTTAAGTACTACAGACCTAACTTTCAAGGTCATCCTGGGGGTAAATATTCAAATATGATCCACTTTCATTGAAAACCAGATTTCAAAATGGCTCGTAGCGTCAATTAAAAACAGAAAATGTTCATCAAAATACCCTACATGGATTCAATATTGACATATAAGCGCAGAAAGCAGTGACCCCATAGAGCTTGTAGAAAACCCCCAATCACATTGGCCCTGTAATTTTGCAAGTAATGACCATCACTTGTTTAAAGATTCATTTGGGATTAATGACAACTAGATTGAAGAATTTGACACATCTTTCAGAGAATTCCGACTATTCTGAATAATTCCCCCAGGAGGACCTTGAGCATTTTTTACCAAAGGTTATTAAAACTAAGCCATAGATAGGGCAACCCTACTTTTTTTTAATCCGGGACATGACCAAATAAATGTTGGAAAACATTTTTAAAAAAAGGAGAATTTATGACGTTTGTATATTGACCTTTTGCCCCCTTTATTTCTGAAAATGCCACAAAGAGGATTTTGGGGACTTTAGCCTATTATCTAGGACACATTTTGCACCAATTCTGACATTTCCAGCTGTTCCAGAAATTTCCACCTTTCCATTGTTTATTTATTAATACTCTTGGCCTTATTTGTCCTGTCGAATTCGTTCTACCAAATAACTTTCGGCAATCGGTTGTCACAATTGGCCCACTTCGCACTACTTGTAAATGGTTTCTCATTAGCATTGTTACATTATCATGTTACTAAACCCTTCGCTTGTAAAGGAACCTCTGGGACCCCTGCCTTTCAACTTGCGCCACTCTTAATTAACTGATGGCAAATAACGTTTGGTTAAGAGTGCAACAAGGAAAAAAATTAAATTCTGGACAGCGGTTCGCGGTCCTACTTTTAAGCTGCCGTTCGGGATGCGTGGGACAGTGTAAAATTGCTTTCTGTATTCAAAGACATAACTTTAAGTATTAGGAAAATTGGATCATTCTTTTTTTGAAAATGAAGTTAGTAGCGACTTATTTAAATCATGCTTAATAATATCCTGCACTCTATACTTTTTACGTAATTTGTTGGGGGCACTTTTGGTTTTCCATTTTCTGACTCGCCCTCTAGTGGTCATTTAAAAAACAATATGCCCGTTGATCCGACCATCGAACCATGAACCCGCTGTCGTAGAAACACATTTTCTGTCTTCCAATCACTTTATTTGCTTAAGAACGTTTCGTCTTTTAAGGACCCTTTTAAATTCTAATTCTTTAAGGCCTGATATACTGCGAATACTCACCACAACAATTTTGGGCTGACCCCTGCTCGAAAAGCTACTTGCTGATTAAAATTTTCCTTTTTATCTTTTTTAATGTGTATATTTTAAATCAGATACCGGTTAGCAGGTGAACCCTTCATGGGACCGTAAAATGAGAATGGAAACAATTTTTTTGCTGAAAATGATAGATAGGTGATGTAGATAAGAATCATGCGGGTGCCACCTGGGACATTCCTTGAGCATTTTTAGAAATCCAAGATCGCCGCCAAACGAAATTATCTCATTCAACCCTTATATTATCAAACTACGGGAGTTACTAGATATACTATAGGATCAAATAAACAAGTGTATGCACTTGTAACATTAAGTCCTACTCAAATCAAACGGCAGCCAAATCCAAAATAATTTTAAAATATGCCATTATAACAGCAAATACCTGTGATAAAATAGACGAGAAGTAATTAGTTATGTTGACTAGACACAAATTAAATGTATTTGGATACTTTTAAATTGTTAAACATGACCCGTCAATCAATATGGCAGCCCAAAACGGGAACAATTTCAAAAACAAAATATTGGCACAAAATTTTCTAAGTATTAAAGCCTTCAAATGAATTCAACGTTGTCAAGACATTAGAAATGTAATTTTGATCCTAACCCAATTTTACACATACATTTCAATTTTTTTTTTAAATTGCGCCAAATTGAAATAAAAACTAATATGGAATACATTTTTTCACATATATTGACTCAATGAAATTTCGACCCATTTTTATTTATCGGATTACCTGGTATCACTTGGTTATTGTCATAGGTACATTTCTAATTGTTCATTGACACAATAATTTATACTTGAGGGTAATATTTAGACATTTGGGTCAAGTATTTTTTGAAGATCTTCACGTTTTTTTGGCTGCCGATTGATTGACGTCATGTTACAACTTAAAAGTGTCGACCTACATTTATTGCGTCTAAACACATTACTCTAAGGACTATGTTTATTTTTTTATCGCATGTATTTGATGTTATATGGCATATTTTAAAATTATTAGATTGGCTTCCATTGTGAATTTGGAGTGATGACTCCATGTAACAAGTGCCATGCAATTTGTTCATGGGTACTATATAGTAATCAAGAATCATAGTTTGATGATATTGGTGAATAGTATTATCATTTGTGGCGAAAGCATCTTGGATTCTCAAAATGCTCAAGGCCTGACCCGGTCTCGGCACCCGGAGTTTTATTCTACGCACCCTTATCATCATTTTCCAGCAGAAAAATGTGTCCTACTCCAATTTTACGTCAGGCCTAAGTTGGACCATGGCTACCTGACTAGGTGTTTGTGACCTCCTTTTTTTCGCGTTAGGAGAGAGTCTCAACCTTTCGAGGTCTGTTTCTTGTCAAGTTTTGGCAGCCCCACAGGTGTTTTAAACCAATCCCATAATGCATGCCAATAGCCTATATTGTACTGTAAAAAAAACACCGTGTCGTCTTGGTTTAAAAGTATTAGTTTAAAAACGGTTAGATACAGGGTGAGTAGTAAAAAAATGACCCTGATCCTTTGTCACGTTATTTCTTAATTTTAGTAAAATAGTGTCTAACAGATGTGTATCAGATGAAAGCTTAGTGTTCATTATAATTTGCATGCAAAAGTCATTCACATCGGAACGTATAGAACGAGCTACGTCATCTTTGAATCACGTTGTCCTGTTTTTTTTTTGCGCTCTGTCCACGGATTCACATTGATATGAACGGCGTTCAGCGAGTGAAATCACGTGTCCATCAGAAAATCGGGCTATTTATGATGCAGAATAAACGTGACGCTATTTAACCTAGTACAACAATTCCAGTCACAATTTACCATCGATGCCCCTCGCAATTGTTTCTACGTTATAACTCTTAGATCATTTAAAAATGAACGTAAACTTGTTACAGTGAGTTTCGGGAGTAGTTGACTGATCTGCAACGGGGGACCAGACCAGTCACAACTTTTAGGTTTATTTAAAGTATTGTTTATATTTGTGCTATTATGTAGACCAAAATATGCCACATCTGAAAAAAGTGTTTCAATCAAACATAAACATTATCACTGGCGTTGCACCCTAAGAATGTGACAGATAGACATACTCTATCAGTGAGAGCATGTGTGGTTTTAAGAGCACGTTCGTGGTTCTGGTCAAAAGTTGAGGACTCGGATCATTTAGACCATAAATCGCGGATTCGAGCCCCAGTGTGATCAAGTGTCTGGTGCCAGTCAAGTACTTAATCTCAATGCTTCGTCGACACCCAAGGGAAATATGGGGGAGCTGCTTGGGATATGTCCATCTAATGCTGGAAGGCTTGTGTGTTTGTAAGGCGTGTCTTTGAGCAGACACCCAAATGAAGCGACATGATTTGACGATTTCATGATGGCATATACTAATTGTCAACGCGCTTGAGCCTGTTTACGGAGATTAAGCGCAATTATAAAATCTGGATATTGTTATTATTATCATCATTTGGGGAGCAGCTTAGGTGCATGGCCGCCGAGCATTCAAATGAGAATCCGTGGAATTTAGACGGGGAAAAGCTGACAACTGATTCAAAAGACTTTGTAGCTAGGCCTATACTTATCCGATTGGAATATCTTTGCAGCAAATTATAGAATAATTGAAATAGGTTTTCCATGATACCACATTATGTTAGATATTGTTATTTAAAAAGTCAAAATGGCGGACAAGCAGGGTATTTTTTAACTCCCGTATACTACATAGTATGTATGTACGTATGTATGTATTATGCTGCATATACATGTATTTTGTAAGTTCCGTCGATAAATTATCTGCTCTCCTCTCTCTATAGGCCAGGCACGTTGGCTGCCATGCTAGGTTATCTATTATTCAAGACATGTCTAAATAAAAGTTGCAGTGTAGTTTTACTAAATAAGCTCATATACAACTATACTTATTACATACAAATGATGACTAACGTTGCTGGGAACTTTTAGTGTTACAATAAAGTTGGATAGACATCAAGATTAAACTTCGTATTGATGAATGACGCCTGTCTCTATGAAGTAATAAATATTAATTAGCTTGTGGAGTCTGAATTTTTAAATGTCCCCACAAGGAAAAAATCGTAACCGCAGGTTGTGTAAATGTTCGTATAAGGTATATAGTTTCCATCATGCGAGCGTGCACACACACACACACACACACACACACATACTCGCACGCACACACATCCACCCCCCACACACACACACTTTCTCTCTCTCTCCCACCCTCTTCTCTCTCTCTCTCTCTCTTCGTTCCGCTTTCTCGCGCGCGATTAAAGCTCAAACACGGACGTTCGGGTATGGTATGGTATATATCTTTGTATGGTATGGTACGGGTGTGAAGTGTATTTGTGTGCGTTTTGGAGTCTGTATGTTGACACTGTTTTTCGGGAAAAAATAGTGAAGCTATTTTCGTGATCTTTCAAAATGATAGAACATTTTTAAAAAGACGAGATGATTGCAATACAGTTAGGGCTGAGCCACGGCCACGTTTTGTACAAGTGCTGGAAGAATGTAACTCGTGGGTAGTTATTTCACATGAAGCACGTGCCTAGCATCGTTAAAGCTCTAAAACCAATTTACTTTAATATGTAAAACCTAACACAGCGGTTTATTTGGGTGAATACAAATAATAAAAGCGAGTATAAACGTTTAGAACACTACATACGTTGTGGTGATTTTTTTAGATTATCGTATTTTTGTGCAGATTTGGGTTAAGTAAATTTATACCATGTAGGGGCATATGTATTTTAGTTTTCGCATTGAAAGATTATTAGTTATACATGTGCTTGATCACGAAAAATAGGAGGCGTGGTATTCATTTTTATTTTTGAATGTAATATACTTTCTGTCGCCAGCTGGCCTGTAAACCTAATCGTCATTGTACGTACGTCGCAATGCGTCAACGTTGCAATTTTTAATGCTCACGATACACTATAATTATATGGCAGCGTTGTGAAAATGAGATCATATTAATTACGCGGCAGACTTACACGCTTCTTTTATACGATGAATACATGTCATTATACATATTTAAAATAATAATTTATATATTATTAAACTGTAAATTACATGAGGTTTATGTATAATACACGAATGCGCGTGTGTTTGGTTTGTGTATGGGGGGGGGGGGGTGACTGTGGATGTGTGGGTATTGTTTTATTTTGTAGTGAAGTTTAAAAAAACACGAGTTTGTAAAAAAAGAACATGGCGAATTTATATATATATATATATATATATATATATATATATATATATATATATATATATATATATATAAAGTGAGTAAAAAAAACTTGACCCGGATTGTGTCCGCCATTATGAATTTTTAAATAAAATATACCTAACATATGTGGTGTCATCGGAAAGCCAATTTCATTATCTTTAGCTTCAAAGATAATTCCAATCGGATAAGTATAGGCCGAGCTACAGTCTTTTATATCTTTTATATCAAGTAGTCAGATTTTACCCCTATCCACGGATTCCCATTTGAATACACGGTGGCCAACTAAGCTAATGACTCCCCAAAATGATGACAAGGGTATTGTCTATATTTATGTGAAATAAAGTGGAATAAAGGTGTAAAAGTCAGTGATAATGGTAAGTTCTATTTGAAACACTTTTTTCAAGATGTGGCATATTTTGGTCTACAAATATAGACAATACTTTAAACCTCAAAAGGTTGTCACCGATGTCTGTTCCTTCATAATTATGGTATGATTCATTCAACTCCTCCAGAAACTGATACATCTATCAAGTTCATTTATTTTTCAAATGATTTTTATGAGTGATGAGGACGTAGAAGTATTAAGAGGGCATCGATGGTAAAATGCGACAGAATTTTGTGGGGTTAAATAGCGTCGTATTTATTCTACAGTCAATATTAAATAGCCCGATTTTTCTTCTGGACACTGATTTGCTTCGCTGAACGCCATTCATTTTAATGCGAATCCGTGGACAGGGGGCCCAAAAACCAGACTACTTGATTCAAACAACTGTAGCTTGGTCTATACCTAACAGATACGAATGATCTTTGCAGCAAACTAAAGATAATGAACTAAGCTTTCAGATGACACCACACATGTTAGATATGTGTTACTTAAAAATTCAAAATGGCGGACACAATCAGGGTCAAGTTTTTTTTTACTCACCCTGTATATATGTGCGGCCTTAAACCTTTTATTGACCCATTTTGGTCGTTTGTAGGTTTTTTGGTTTTGTTTGGAAACTCTGTTTCAGCTTAGTACATTACATATTTTGTACTGCGTTAAAGCTCATTAAATAACCCGAGATACAAACTTATATTAAAACTTTTGCCAAATTGGTTTTGATGTAGATTTCTAAAGTACATTAATGCTAGTTTGGTAAGAACATATACTATATAATATATCTTTTACATCTTCAACTATATAACCAGAGTGAATTCAGCGTACTTTTTCTGACGGAAATTGCACCGGACTCGTATATTGTTTTACAAAGCCTGCTGATTTTATCAGCGTCCCCAATTGAATGCAAATATATTAATCAGGCAATGTGCATCAGGCGTTTATACATGGAGTCTGTATACGAGAGTGACGTTCACTGATATTGATTACATCCTTAAAAACACACATTTAATATTTAATGATTGGTTAGCCGCTTTGTCTATTGGGATGTGGCGATTTTTGTTCGTATATTTAATATGAATTTGTTTGTTTTAATGTGTGCTTGTTTTAAAATGTCACGATAATGGTGATTGTCATTTATAGAACCTAGAATTGTTAAATTAGAACGAAATACGTGCGAAGCCCACGGAAATTTAATATTTTTAGACTGATTTGGTAAAATATGAAGCTATGGTAAAAACACATTCAAAATACGTCAACATGGGGGGATGATCGTATGGAATCCCCCAAAATATTGGGGATGGGCTATCCCCCGGATTTACGGCCATGGGAGAGATTTTTTTTTAATTTTATGTAATATTGTAACACTGTAATTTAAATTGGTTATAGTTATATTTAAATGTAACGAAACTAGGCGTATAGCATTTGATGCATTATGCCAAGAATAAATCCCGGGGTGAAAGGGGGCGCAGGGATGTCCCCCCCCCTCCGAACATCTATCCACTTTTTGTTTGACTACATACGCCCCTGAATAAACTTATTTCGATTAAATATGAGGGGAGAGAAAGGGCCAAAGAAGGGGTTGGTCATTGCAACATTTTAAATAGTTTCGATGTTGTGGGCGTGTTGGAATGGTTATGCGGGAGGGTGTGTGGTGAAACAAACAAATACCAGGACAATCGAGCTAGGGAGGAGCAAAATTCCACTCGTCCCGGTGACTGCTCCATCAACTGCTAAACGAAGCAAGCGAAAATAATCCATTAATTTGGACCATAATTCAGGACGAACGGTTGATCGCAATCCCTTTCTGTATTATGTTTTATTTTCCCCACCATACCAATTGCAGCGTAAGAAAATATGCAATTAGTTAGTCCTTTTCGTCCAGATATTTCTATAGCCGGGGGAGCAACTCCCCCCCCGGTTGGTATTCCCCATGCTTTGACGTATATCGCCTAACGTCAGTATTTCGGTATTTAACTGGACGGATCTTATTCCATTGCAAAAAAAAAATGCCGGATTATTTAAACTGCTTGGGCTTTATTGATTCGCGGGCGTAAAGAGCGAAACGCTTGGTTCCTTGACGTGCATGCACTGTTGCTGTCCCACTGTTTTTTTGAAGTCCCCGTGTTTAAATGCGTCACTTTAAAACAATTCGTACCGGACCCGTAGACGAAAATAAGCTCTTGCGTGTTGCTCTAATTTCTTTAGAGGACTCAGACGCAATATTTCCTTGATAGTCCTTATTTAGATATTACTGCATGGTAATTGTAACTGTTGTTTTTTGTTTCGAATATATGTACACACAATCTATATCCAATATATATATGACACGCTGCACAAAAAGTATCCCCCGCATGTTTTTCGATCAGTACCTTGCCAAAGTCCCAGACCATTTTGAAAGTTTTTCGAAATGTTCATTTTGGTGGCCTAGGTTCTTGCTCCTTTCAGTTAAAACCTCGCCTTGTAACAAGCGTGCATACAAGTCTTGGAGATAGAACGCCCCGAAAGACACAAACCCCAAAAACCAAAAGGTTTGCAGTTTTTGGGGGGGGATTTTTTCAATGGGCATTGCAGTGTACTGGGACACGATCACGCGGACCCCACACAATCAATATTGCAAGTAGTAGGCTTTCTAGCTCATTGAGTCGAAAAACCATCTTTTTGTAAAATCAATACACACGTATTATTGGCGTTTTGTATACGGTCACAGTGACCATTGAAAAATCCGAAAACTTGCAACTTTTGGTTTTTTGGGGGTTTCGTCTTTCGGCACTCTATCTCCGCCATTTTGCACGCGTTTTTACAAGCGAGGTGTTAAATAAAGAGCAAGACCTAGGCAACAAAATGTCATCTTTCGAAAACTTCAAAATGGTCTGGAGCTTTTGGCACAGTACTGGTGCGAAAAACCTGCCGGAGATTACTTTTGTGCCAGTTGTATATACATACATATTTTGGTTTAAAGACTTGAAAATAATTCTACTACATTATGTCTTACAGCACTGTTTTGTAAGGGCCGAAGCCTAACGTCCTCAGAGACCAAATGCAGACTCCTCAAGATCCCAATGCATTCTGCATTTTGGTTCTCTGATGAGTGAGGGCCTTCGGCCCTTAGGAAAACAGTGGCGGGTAGGACAAATTAGTAGAATATTTCATCAATATATAATATATAAACTGTATACATAAGATGGGAAAACGGGGTTTGTACATTTTACTGGATCAAATTTGATGCACGCTTATATAATTATAAACCAAAGGGTATCAACAGCCCCAACAAGCAAGGCCTGAATAGCTCAAAGTTGGTAGAGCACTGGTCTCGCATCCAGAGTTTCGCTGTTTCCTTATCCCGCTCATCAGCCAATTTATTCCTTTACGCTTGTTTATATATTATATATATACTGTTGAAAATTTTCCCTGTAAATAAGAAAACAGATTTTCCTTAAATTTTACGGAAAATCTGTTTAAATAAAAATAAAAACAAAAACAAAAACATCAAAATGTTAATTTACGCAGCACTATTTTCAGACTTGTTTTTTAGTTACGGAAAAAATTTCTGTTAAAGATACACTTTTTTTCCATATATTAGACAAATTTATGTGAAATTACTGTCAAAGTTCCTTTAATTTGACAGAAAATTTCTGTAAATTTTACCCTAAAAATGTCCTGGAAATACTGCTGCAGAAATTTCCCCCCCCCCACTTTTTTATTTTTTTTAGGAAAATTTTTTTTTAACAGTCATATAAAAAACATAGTTGGCCCTTTTTGTCCTTTGGCCTTTTTAACGGCAGCGACTACACCTGACTTTTGGTCAACTTGAAATTATGTACTTACAATACTGCCGACGTAGCCCCTTCGAAATTTTATATTTTATATATTATATATTTATATATATATAATATATATTATCTATATATATATAATTTATATAATATATACGCTTGATCAAAAGTTTTTTCGCCCCCCATATTAAATATTGGCTATTTGTGCTACCTCAACCAATTCATTATTCAATACCAAATTGTATCGGTCTTTCAGCTTCAGTAGTCCCCATTGTTCCCGTATATAAAGTCTTCTCAAAATCACCCTAATCTTGCGAACGATGGGTGATAGCAATTCGCTTTGCCATGGTTAGCGTGATTTTTTTCCATACATTATTTTGTTCGTTTTAGTACCACACCAACACCCGCACCCCCCTTGTCGTCGACGTTTACTACTTCTCGTGGATTTGGTTAGCATTATTTCGAAAGAAAATGTAAGTATGCGGATATTTTCACATTAAATTTGTTCCACCTCCCTGACCGCGAGGTTGTATAAAACCGAGACTATAACCAAATTCATAGTCTCAGGCTAGCTAAATGGTTTGACGAAAACCGATTTGAAAATAACTAACTGTCTAATACTATCAGACTATCAGTCGTTCTTAAATACCAGACGGCGGCTTAATACGCACCGCGTGTGTGTTACTTCTGTCAAAAACTTCCTTTTTTATTGAATTGTTTATAGATTTAGGATAATGGGGTTTATTAGAAAACCAAGGATCCTTACCAACAGCGGTATCCCAGGGTAACAATTATCCTTCTTTTCCCACACCAATCTTGCAACCAAACGACCGTTTTTCAATTGTCCCATCATTTTTGAAAAGTACGAAGTTACCTCTACGCATTGGCCCGAAGCCGATCTGTTGCGTGACTAAACATTATCGCATATCGGACCGTCACTTAGTGAGGTAATCCTGGCTTTAAACACGTTCGTGGTACCTTTAAGTATCGCTAAGCGAGAACATGAGCTGTGTGTGTACTTTGCAAATTGATAGTTCATTAACAGTTTGATATAGGAAACCTCTAACAAAGATATATTTTTTGATATATCTATAGGGAAGCATTGCCTCATTTTTCAAAGCATTTTGTTAAACAGGGTTATTATTGTTATATTTCGCCAATAACCCCGGTGTCGGCTAGGCTAAACATTTTATGGCTAGTGTGTGTGTGAACGTGTGTGTATGTGTTTGTGTTCACGCGTGTGTGTGTTTTCACGCATATGTGTGGTTGTGCTTTTACTGGGTGCGTGGGTGTGTGTTTACGTGTGAGTGTGACATAATTTCGGTGCGAGCTCGCCTTTGTCTTTATCTCCCATGCTTTCCTGTAGACATCATGGCATTTGGGCGAGTTTGGGTACTGTGAGAAGCTGTGAGAAATGTTAATTTAAATGCGTGAAAAAGGTTTATGATGGTGTCTAAATCTAGAATACATTCGAAAATATTTAAGAACGTCATATACTATCTCTACCGTATCAGAGAGTCTTGTGCTATTAAAAGCACGCTCATTCACCTTTACCGGTCCGTCCTGCATTGAACGCAAACGAGACCTATTGAGATTACACCGATAATGAAATGAAATCAAACACTTAACGCAAAACGAGGCCAGTGTGAAATACTGTTTTTTGTTCGACCGAAAGGGGAACGGAGAGGTGAAAACTGGAGTGGGAAAAGGAGAGGGAGAACGTTGTCGGTCTTTCCGTTCACGTTGTTTTAACTAAAATGTGGCAACAGTAACAACGAATATGAAGTGATATGTATTTTGAAGATCGGCAATTTTGGTTTTCAAAAACGGTATTCTATCTTCCCCGAATGGCTTGTGTGATTTAAATCACTTGTCATTTTTTGCCCAATTGTTTTATTTGTACGATTTTCGTTTTATTGGAATGTATTTTTTTTTTAAAAATTGAATTAAGTTGGACTACCATGTTGACTAACCTTGAGAGCATTCTTGAGAATTTCACGAGTGCGCCCACCTTTTCATCAACAATTTGAGTGAGGGTTGCCTATCAAGAAATAAAACAACAACAGAGAAAAATATCATTATGTAAATATAATAAATGGCAGTGAATTATGTAAATTTTTTCTACTTAGGTAAAAATTTTACTTAATTTAGTAAATTTTCTTAAAATTAGTCCAGGTAACGCCTTGTGCACTGCTGTTATAATGGTGGAGTGAGAAAAGGAACCCCCACAGACGCCTCTATATTGTAAAAGTTTAGAGTGGCAGCATCTGAAGTAAGCAATGTGTACACTGTAAATTTTTTTACTTTTAACCCAATGCTGTTTTTGTCAACGTAACCAATCTATATTTTGTACATTATTAATAAATAACCTTGAGTCTAATCCTAACCAAAAAATAATGTTTCCACTTTTGTTAGATGATTAATTTTGTCATGGGTCCGCACCCGTGACCGAACTTTACCCCCCCCCCCCCCTCCCATGATCTGTTTTCTTTTATAACCGTTTGTAGTTGTTGGCTTTCTGTATATATCAGATTGACCGTTTCATAACGATTTACTTGCGCTGTAAACTTTTGGTTACATTACTAAAAATTTGACATTTCTCGACTTTACACATCGGTGCCTCCAAGAAGAAATATTTTTTTTTGTGCAATGAATGTTTTACAATGTTTTACTAGGATTGCACATGTATTTTTAATCTCTGGTCTTTTTTGTTTAACAATAGAACTTGTTAGCTTGGACAACCGTTAATTATTTACCTTTTGCTATACAGTTCCGCGTTCGCAAGTAAAACTGAAACTTAATTTCTCATGAAAATTGTCTTACTTGACAAATTAGAATTATTCGTGCAAATTAATTTTTTTACTATCATTCAAGAATATAAATCTAAATTGGTTTTTCATAAGTCAATCAACAATCATCAGCTTTTCAAATACCTTTTTTATCAGCGATATTTCATGACAATTATATACAAAATTGTCATTATTTTTATTTTTTTTACTTTTTAGGTTTTGCCTTTTTCATAATTTTGTTTGTCAATTGTGATGTAATGACTAATCCTAACAAGTACGCAGTGCATGGAATCGTAAATATACCCTTTATATCTTGCTTTGCTTTACTTACCAAGTCCGGATTACATATTTTGGATGATGTTTGGAGCCTGCTTATGAGATATACATGACAATTTCAGGGTAGAAAAAACATACCCTTTTTTCCATATTTTGGCTGTTTCTATCGACAATCCTACAAACAAACGAGCCACGCGCCGTACATCGCCTGTTGGAAAAACGACACCCTTTTACGGCGTTTTCTTGTTCACGCATCATATCCCCTTTTGAATACCAATCCCCCCCCCCCCCCGTTCATAATCGTATTTTATTGCTACAACACGATCTTTAATTTGTGATGTACTAGAAATTACCTCATTTGAGTTAAAATGACTCTTTTTGTGATATTTAGTCCCTAACATTAGTTGAACTCAATGGGTTCATTTTTATTTTTAGTCCGTGTATTCATAACGGCCCTAGAGTAAAATCTGACGATCACCGCAAAAAGGAGTCGTTTATCAGTTGCTAACACTGAATAAAAAATACGAATAAAGTGTATTCGTCACTTTTCAGCACGGTGTCTGCCTTCATTGCAGGCAGACAGGAAATTTGGAGCATTAAAATTGGCGAGATATCACACACATCCAGGGAGGTTGGAAGTTAAGTAGTGGTTTGGCACAGTTGTCATTGATATTATATGCGAATTGAGAAGTTTGTACTTTTTTAAAGGATGGGGTAGTCATTAATAGAGGTCAAATATGGTGAGTTACTCATTACTGGCAGAGTTAGATGGCAAAGTTGGGAGGTGGCCTCTTATGTGAGTCTTTTGGGATGGGTTTGAAACCTTACAAAATGAAGGCCTTTTTGTAGTAGTTTTTAAATGTGGCGAGTTATTTTCAGAGTATTGGCAAGTTTTGTTTGGTAACATTCTGGTTTGGTGTGTAATTACGAATATAATCCAAAGGAGGTTTTTGTACGTGTCCCCCCCCCAAGTATATGGAGGGTAGTTGGAGGGATAATATATGGTACTGGTAGGATTTCAGAAAGTATTTTGATGTAACATACTATTTGATTTGAAACGTAATGTGGAAGAAGCAAAAACTATGATCTCTGTGGTAACTCGCCATATTTAAACTGCCTCCGGACAACCTGCCCAATTCAAAATGGTAAACATTAAGACACTATCAGTGATTTGAAAAATATTTTGAATTTCAGGAATAGCTTGCAAGTGTAGGGGGGAGGATAAGTCTGTAGAATTCTCATAATTTACCCCCTTTTCCAGCTGTAGAATTGACAGAAAGGAGAAAACGGCAGTGTTCCAAGCCTACGATTCTCCATTCATTACGTGTTGTAGTAAGTGTCCGTTCGTACAGTAATGACTAAAATCTCGCCGATTCTGTCCTTATTAGGTTGCTTCTGGTCTTATCATTAACAGGGTAGGGGGGTGTAGGCTACCTGTACTTGTTGCATCATGAAAAATCTGATTTTTGATGATTTTTTTTTCGATTTGCTGAGTTAGCAATCACTGATAGGTGTCCTTTAACAACAGTCATAAGAACACACCACATCACACTTTTAACGTAACTCTTCTCATACTCTGAAGGTAACACTCACCATATTTTAACTCTCAAACTGACTCCCCACCTCAAGTACAAACATTTCCCAACTAATCACTACAACACGCTCCATCACAGCGTTTGCTAAATATACTTCTTCAAATGCGTTGCTTTTGAGTGACACTCCACCCCGCATTTCAACCTCTCAAAAGATCTCCCTACTTTTAAAGTAGCAAACCTCCACAACAATACTTTTCCGTCCGATTTATTTTATTTCCGTCGGTTAATTTTTTCTATATTATGTTCGCATTACATACAGCATATGTCGAATAATTTCGGGCAAATAAATTGTCAGTGAACAAGTTCTAATCTAAAAAGATATCCTATTCATTTGTGTGTATAGTCTGGTAGCTATAGCTGTAGCTATAATGTCTTATGGCGGCGCCCATGGGCACTAAGGGACGAATTTTATTCGCATTAATAATTCGATCCAACTGACTGGTTATTTTTCTGTTCTGTTATATATATATATATAATATATATATATATATATATATATATATATTATATATGATATATATATATATATATATATAAACAGACAGTTGCAACGGGTTTAAAATAGTAAAGTAAATGTAAAAACGTTTGTTTTGTAACCGTAATAAACGCTGAATACGCTGAAATTGTTTCTTTTTAAACAGCTACGTAATTGTCAATGCTAACATTGAAAATAAACGCTATCATTTAAGGGAAACCACTACTGTTTTAAAAATATAAACAGCCTTTTAAATGAAAACATCAATTATTATATATAGTCAGGCATCAGCGTTTTTTAACTGTTACCAAAAAGAACGTTTTACATTTACTGTGTTTCAACACGTTGCAACGTTTTTGGGTAGCATTTATAAATGGTGATGTTGGTTTATAAAATAAAGAAAAATAATTGGGAGAAAGGCTATATGGAAATAACGCCGTTGAAACATTATGAAAGTTAGTGTTCACGTGTAACACATTTTACTCTAAAACCATTTATTAATGGTGTCGTTATTTTCCGCATCTTTGCCAGAGCATTGTAATTTCGTATTGACATTTTAGATGTGATTATTGCGCTTGCTATGATGATCGTTAATGACTACGCGTACAGCAATATAGATTGGCGCGTGATGCTTCATAAGCTAGGTAATAAAAAATAAAAATAATATTTGTAATCTGTACAGTCAGTGCACGAAATATCATAGACCTTATGGTAAGATCCTTGTGCTCCAGTGATATTGTTATAGTATTCGAGTATAAACGGAAATCGCAACATTGTGCGGGCATGCTGTAACATATATGTACTTCCTAAGCGTCTACAACGTAGCTAGCGTTCGGCAATAACCGCCCAAAGTATATCATATGATTATGATGGTTCGCGAGATAAAAGACTTAAAGGCTTTCTTATTAAGCCATTGGTTTCTCTCTCTCTCTCAACAAAGAAAGGAATGAAGAAAAAGAAGGCCAGCAAAAATAGTATGTGTAAACAGTGTAAACATTAGAAAAGACGTCAGGAAAAATTATTCAGAATACGAAATCCAGTGCTTGGATATTGCCGAATCGGATAAGGTGATCGTCTATTCCTTATAAACCCACTGTGATAGCTGGTGTTGAGTGTTTTTGATGTTATGGTAATTAATAAGGTGGAGTGATGATGATTCAATGAGTGAATGAGTGAGTGAGTGAGAACAAACGAGGGTATATTAAAGAGACACTGGCACATTTGAAAAATAGTGCGCCATCAAGATTTTTCAAAATCCATATTTTTGCATGGTTGTAAAGCTTTATATACATTAGCCCTCACATGAAATGACTAAGACCAAATCAGGCGTCATTATGGGTAAACAGAACGATTTTATCATTAATGTCGCCGCGGACATTAATTCAGCAGGACGACGGAAATGGTTTTAATACAAGGAAAAAGCACGCCGTATGAATGTTTCCCAAGGCATGGCACCTGTTTGACCGGTTTGAGACCAGTGGGGTTTTTAATATCAATAAGTACGAGTCTGATATTCAAGTCAAATACACATGGTTATCAAAGTTATGGAAAACGTAAAAGTTAGCCTACAAGTTATCTGGATGTCTTTACCCTCTATAACCGTCCTATCTGTTTTTGAGTATGTTATTGTTATCTGATTGTAAAATGTATCTCTATTCTTCCAATGGACCAGGAACTCTCATTTTGAGAGCAAATGAAGAAATTCTATTTGTGAAAAATTGACAGTGACGTTTAAATAATAATAAAAATGCATTATATAGCGCTCTGTAGAGACCGCAACGCCTTACCAGCAAATACTTAAATACCAAATTAACATACAACATTAAATACATCAAAATGTAGATTACTCAAACAAATCTAAATGAACCAAATTTTAAAATCGGAAATATGTACGTGTTCAGGAGTCGTTAGAGACACGAGGAGGGGCGGGTGCCTCTCTGATGTAACCGGAAGATTGTTCCAGAACCACTGGGACCAATAACATTGAATGATCGTCACAAAATCTATAGTAGATTTTACGCTTGGTGTACGAGGTTTATAGCCAAGTCCGTGTAGCATCAGGAAAAGACCATAGCTTTCGTCTATAGTGATTGCTGTCCCAAAAACATATTGCTGTCCCAACACATACAAATTTGAGATCAGAAGGTACACGGGAAGCCTGTCCGTGAAGAGACTTAGACATATAAATAAGGTGTGACGAACCGCGGGGGGGGGGGGGGTTCTCACATTGGGATGAAGTCATGGGTATGTACCGCCTATAAGACCCTCATTGTCAGGCTCTTGTTCAGTTCCAGAGACCCCAATTTTAGGACCTTTCAGTTCCAGAGACCCTACTTTTTCATGTCCAAAGCCATTTTTTTTATTCTACCAAATTTTTCTTACAAAAAACCTAAAAAAGTAGCTGGAAATTGAGGGGAAAATCGCACAGCTATTTTTTGAATTTTTTTGAAAAAACATGGTTCCAGGAGACCCCCATTTTTGGGCTCTCAAATCAGCTCGGAGCCTCAATTTTTTAAATCGGGGAGGCAATACCATACCCCAAAAAAGGTTGAGAACCCCCCCGGGGTGACGAATCTTGGGAGAACTCTGGTCACGACGCCTGCAAACAACAAACGAGCTGCTTTATTTTTCAAGACTGCAAACAGCCTTTGAAATTTCTTTAATTGGCGGCCGTGTAGTATTGAGTTGACATATGGTTAAAATATGACAAGGACTAAATGAGTAACGGTCATGGTTACAGAATCAAAGTGATAAACCTATTATCCCCTATAGTCCCTAGAGGAAAATTTGACGGTCACCGCAAAAAAAGAGCGAACGTTATCTTGTTGTTAGATCCTGGGCATTCCTTCAGAAACCACCCCCCCATGCAAGGGTCACGGTCCGTATTTTCTTTTCAAAAGGTGCATTTGAATGATGTTAAAGGGTCCCAGGAAATGAAATAGAATTGAGTGGTTTGTGTCAGGTCTACAAGGAGGGGACCAGAACAGCATCATAGTTGGGGTGGGGATGACAGCATTTGTGGTATCATGATTTTTAAGAGAGTAATAGAAATTCCAGGTGACTGTGCTTGTGAATCTTTCATGACACTGACTGAAAAAGCAATAGTTTCCCTAAGATGTCAATGGTTGCAGTTTTTTTTTTCTGGCCCTGTCATGGGAATGTAAGTCCCATAAAATTTGGAGTAGGTTTATCATCTCGTTTCCTGGGACCTTTAAGGGTTCGTTAGGGATACGAATAGGGCCTACGCAAGCATAAACGTTACAGTAAGCTCCAAACACCTAAGTGGACATACTCATGGTGGATCAAACAAAACCCAAAGGCTCTACAAGATAGACTTGCGACACCTTGTTATTGTATCTGGTGTAGTAGTCGCGAGGGGTTAATTAAAATTGAGGGAAGAGGTGCCCCCTGGAGAAGAGAAAATTATCATGTGGTTTTTCTAGACCAGTTTTTCATTGGGGAATAAGAATCTGAGGTAAACAGACTGTCTATCCTGAGAACTTTCCAGTGAGGGCGCTTTTTTCAAATGGCCGCCAAAATCCCAATATTAAAGTGTGCATAATGGTTAAATAAGCATTATGAATCATTGATTGAACACTTTTTGATTAGTTTTGACTAGAGTTATTTATAAAGAAGATGCATTTGTATTAAAGGTAATAAAGGAGGTCCACAGAGGGCGCTTTTCAAGATGCGCCAAAAACCCATATAAAGTGTGTATATAGGTTAATAAGCCAATTGTGAGACGCGTTTGACCACATTTTCCATTTGTTTTGGACTAGAAGTATCAAAAAGGAGAAGGCTACATGTGTTAACGCATAATCTCTAGAGTCTAAAATGAGGGCGCTTTTCAAAATGGACTCCAGATTCCAATTAATATTAGTTGTGGGCTAGCAAACGAAGCAGATTAGTCCCGATTTAAAATTAGGTTGTTCACAAATTTACAACAATAAACCTGTGATTGATATAGAAAAAGAAGGCTGTGCTGGCTCTCAATATGGGCGCTTTTCAAAATGGCCGCCAAATCTAATGACATGAAAATGTAATTGTAATTTGAGAATTTTTTGACAAAGTTGAGTTTTTTTTCAAAAAGGGAAACAAATGTTAATTGAAGAATCATCATAATAACGGGGTTGGTGGGTTTTGTTCACTAAACGCTGACAGAATACAAATACATTTTCAATATTATTTAATACTTTTCTAAATTCTCTAAACATTGAACTTCAGTGGTGGGATATTCAATTATAAATGAAATGAAAAACCCCTAAACCTAGGAAACTCCTTTAAGCGTTCGGATTTGTTGCAAAGTTTATTATGATTGATTAAGTGATAAATAATTAAAGAAAAGGAAGGTTAGTAGGACAGAATTGCATAACAGGCCACTCGATCATTAGGTTTATCAACTACGCAAAGTAGGGTAGGTTAATAATAATGTAAAAGGAAATAAATAAAAAAACTCAACAAAACAAAGCCTGGACTTAATCTTGCATGATCATGATGTCTTATGAGAATTGTCAGTAGTGATAAAGAACGCAATAGTTTTATTGCTTGGAATTAACAGAACAAAAGGAACAAAAAACAAAAACGAGAATTAAAAGGGGAGGTTTAAGAAAGTTGTCAAAAAACTCATTTTTACGTTGAAACCTTGGAAAGTGTGAAATAAAAGTGAAGATACCTTAACCTCTGCAACAAATATGAACACTTCTGTAACATGGTCTACCAAGGGGTGGGGTGACTTATTCCCCCCCAGTGAACGTTCCTCTGGTGCGTTAAAATGCCAAAAAGCGTTTCGTTACAAGCTTCAATATACTAAGTATATACAAATCACCCTTTCCTTTCATTTTAGTGAAAAATATGTGAGGTAGCACCTTCACCAGGGTTAGGGTATGCCGTCGACAGTCGAAGGGTAGGCGTGGTGGTTTGTCACCCAAGAAAACTTTTAGGGTACATTTTTTATAGTATTCGTCATTTTAAAAGTATTCTGTACAGTATGGCTCTCTCTAAAACCTATGTTGTTATGAAACTGTCCAATTGCCATCATTTAGAGCTTAAAACCACATGGTGAAAATTCGATATTCCTACCGTTTTACACAAAAATTTGATGTTCGCCTAATTTTCTGTAGAAAAATGCCAATTTGTCGGACTGGCGCACTTAAGAACCTTTGCGGACGCCATACTACGTATATTGGTACTTATTTTGGTTTCAATGGAAAGATGAGGACATGAGCTATCCAATGATATTACAAACATAAGCATCGCTGCTTTGTAACGAATTCCCGGGGGTGGTAAAATCCCCCTTGGTTAAAACCGTGTTTAACAAAAAGGGTGGTAAGACAACAGGGTGGTAAAGGGATGTAATGTGCATATTATCGCCCAACTACGGGATTTGTCCCCAGATGAGACTTCAAGCAATTGCATCTGTATGAAACCCATATACATTTTTGTGCAGACCAAGGATGGGCCCACAAAGGAGTCCTAACAACTACTGGGAATCCTCCAAGGAGATACGCTTGCTCCCTGTCTCTTTGTAGTCGTGGTTGATTACATCCTCCAGACAGAGTCGTGACATCAGAAACCGACAAAGGATCACATCAAAACCCAAGCGTCCAGACGTCACATGGTTCAGCATCTCACAGACCTTGATCCGCAGATGATCTAGCTCTAACAGCTGATCTGATATCTGGTGCACAAGATCTACTAACATCAATTGAGAAGCTGCAGACAAGTCGGCCTACATCTAAATGCCAAGAAGAGCCTCTATAGACTGTCAATGAGGAGAAGACGATCTTCAACCTATCTGCACAGAGATGGTGGTAGCCAACTCAAACGAGGTAAGGACTTCAGTATATAGGGTCCTATGTTGCCGACAGCAAGAAAGGAATTCCTTGTCACGAAAAGGACAAGCTTGGGAATGATGCAAAAACACACACGTTATGGCAATCTGGTATCTCCAATTTCAACCAAGCTGAAATCTTTAGAGCCTGTGTAGAGAGATCCTGTTATATGGATCTGAGACCTGGACCATGAAGAAAAGAGCTACAGGATCGACGGATGGCACATATACACCCAAGCGTCTTTGCGAGTACAAAAACATATCTTGGCGCAGAGCACAGACCAAAGCACAGATATATGGGATATCCCTTCAATTTAATCTTCTGGTTGCCCACCGCCGTGCCCGATTTGCCGGTTCACTGTCATCGTGCGATTGACCAGTAGTCTCAGACGTCACAGGTGGGAAGTTACATGCCAAACAGGGGTCGCGCCCCTTTAACTACATTGATGTGATTGATCGAGACATCCAGGCAGGATCCACTGACATCCCCAACTAATGACAAACAGAGACATTTGGCGCTAATGGTGAACAGCCTCCTCGGCCTGGCGGGCCGTTAGATAGCTAGATAGATGGTAAGACAAGATTGGGGTTCCTAGGTGAGGGGTCTCTCTGGATTCTGAAGTAATCTACATGAAGATACAAAATTATTTAAGCTAATTTAAAAAAA